>JAMAKT010000061.1:0-213155 GCA_023628415.1 Hypoxylon sp. PDH2405 | reverse complement strand
TTTATAATAAATTTAAATCTTTTAAGTATACCTTTATATAGTTAATATTAGTGGTAATATTTGTTAATTTTATTAATAATGTTTTTATTAAGTTAATTATATTTTACCTTTTATAAGATTTAATAAAGTTAATTTGTTATAAAATAGTTAAATTATTAGTAAATTTGTTAAAGCTTAACTTTTATTAAATAATAATATGTAATAATACGTTCCCAATTACTTAGTAGGAACTATAAGTATTTTTATTTTTAAATAATAAGATAATTTTTATTTTTATGGGTTAATATATTCTTCATATTATTTAAGAAGATATTAAATTAATTTATATTATTAAAACATAATAGAAATAATATATTTAACGATATAATTTAAAAGGGAATAATTTTAAATAATATAAAAACCTATACTATTTTTAAACTTAATTAGTTTAAATTATTATTAAAATAGATTTTATATTATTTAACTATTATTATATTTAATATAATATTTAAATAAATACGTTATAAAGCTTTGAATTATAATTAACTTCTTAAGGACATATTAATAGTATTAATATTAAGTAAGATATTTTAAAATTTAAGTAAGTATTAATTTTTAAGATAAAATAAAATAATAGGGTTATTAATAATATTATTATTAAACATTTTTATAAGGATAAGTATTAATATAATTTCGATTATATTTTAAAATATATTATATTTAATAAAAGTATAAAAAGTTACTTAGTTTATTAAGATAATTACGGTATAATTATTATTAATTACATTATAATTAGTAATATATTAAGTAAAAGTATATAAATGTTCCTTATTTTTTATTTTTTTTTAATTTATTATAATTATTACCTTATAATATTTAAGCTTTATAAGCTTTTTTATAATCGTTATTATTACCTTTATAATTAAGGTTAAATCCTTTAAAATTTATTAAAAATACTTTAAATTTATTATTTATTTATATATATTTATATTCTTATATATAACGTTGCTAAATTATATGTTTATTCTTACGCTTTTATAAGGTATATTTAATAAACTAACATTTTAATTTTCCATATATAAAATATTTTTTATTTTTACATTTATTATTGTAACGTTATTTTATTATATTACCTCTTTAAGGGCGGTATTAATTACCTTTATAATAATAATTAGCTTAATATTAGTTATTAAAAATGTTATAATAAGCCATTTTTTATTTAATATATAATACTTACTACACTATGAAAATCTAAGTAAATTTCTTTAAAAATGTTTACCGGTTTAAGAATGATTATAATAAACGTTAAATATTTTTAAACAATATTAATTATGCCTTTTTTAAGGTTAATATCTTTAAGATAATTAATAAATAAGCCTTTATAAATGCGTTAAACCTTTTAAATAAGTTTTTCTAAACACTTAAAGAAAATTACATTTAGGTTTTTTCTTTTAATGATATAAATTATTATGGATTTTTATTTATTTATATATATTTATTAATTTTCCGTTATATAAAAGAAAATCTTTAATCTTTTAACCATTATTTTAAAGGAAAATCCTTTTTTAATTAAGTAATTAAAATAATATTATTAAGCTAATTTTTTTAATATTATTAAAAATGCTTTATTATATTTATTTTCTTTAACATTAACTTTACGGCAAAGATTTTTAAAAATTTTAATTTTCTTATTTATTATGTTATACTTTATATTATTAAATTTTTAATTTTTATTAATGTATATTTTCATAAGATTTATAAAAGCTTATAATAAAGTTATATATGATTTACGTTTTTACGTTAAAGGATTAATTTATTTTAATTAATGGGATTATATTAATTAATTAAAAGATAATAAATATTTAATTAATAATATTAGTATTTATATTATTAAGTTAAATCCTTAAATTAATTATTGCTCGTATAATTATTAATACATTAATAAACTTTTACTAACATTTTAAAAATTATTACTTATTATTAAGGTAAATATTATATAGTTAAAAATAATATCTTAAGGAAATAAGAATTATCTTATATTTAATATAAAGGATTAAAGGGTATTTAATAAGTATAAAATATCCTATGGTTTAATAAAAAAGATATTATTTGCTAATAAGTTAAAAAAATTATTATTTATTAGTATAAAAGGAAAAAGTTTAAATTTATTTCGTATAGTAAGTTTATTTTAAATTAAGTTAGTTTATGTTAAAATAAGGTTTGTTAAGTTAGGTTTTATTAAAATAAGTTTTACTTAATACTATATATATTTAGAAAAAATCTTAATTACATTAAATATACTTATAATTTACGCTTTAAAATATTTTATATAATGTAAGTTAAGGTATAAGATAAATAGGTTTAATTTATATAATAATAATTTTTTAATAAGCATTTTTAAAATAAATATTCATTCTTACTTTACCATTAATATACTTAAGTTAATTATTTAATTATTACTATTATTATAATAAACTTTATAATATACTAAATAATTAATAATATTTTATTACAAAGGCAATAATGCTTTTATAAAATGCTTTATAGTTTAACCTTTAAAATTATTCTTAAACCTTTACTAAAATCTTATATTATAAAGCTAATTTAAATAACCTTAAAAGACCTTATAAATATATATATTAATATAATTTAAAATAATTTTAATATTTGCTATTAATATTGCTTTAAAGTTAAAATCTTTACCTTATAACTTTTTATATATAAATTCTTTCTATAATTTTAATATTATATTAAAAAATGCCTTATAACATATTAACGTTAATAAAAGATAAAAAAGGGAAGGAATATAAGGAAGGCTTAATAAATATAATAAAGGTATAAATAAAATTTAAGGTAAAATATAAAAGCGAAGAAATAAGGTTAATTATTTATAAGAAATATTATAAAGTTTTATAAAATTTTTCGATTTTATGGAAATAATTATAAAAGAAAATATAAATAAGTATTTAAATAATTATAAAGTTAAAACTTATATACCTTTTATTTTATATAAGTTTAAAATTTATTAAAATTTATGCACTTTTTATTTTGTAAGTTTATAATTATTAAGTTATAAAATTTACTATTACAAAATTTATTATTATTTAGGAAAATTTATTATTACCTATAATATAAGGGGTAAATAAATAATTTGTATTTATATTAAAATAAGTATAAACTTATAAAATATAATATATTTACTTAAATGTAAATTATAAGGTATATACTTAATTATTAAATATAATATATATATATAATTATATTATATAAGATAATTAAATAAAGTAAATAAATAATAAAATAGAAATAAAATAAAAGGTAAAGAAAGTAAGGATAAAATAAAAGGTAAAGGAAATAAAGGTTTTATTTTTATAATATATTAACATTATTAACTTTATTTTAAAGTTTTTAAGTATAATATAATATTAAACGTAATTTTTTATATATAATAAATATAAATTTTTTAACGTTTATAATATATTTTAAAATTTTAAAGTAATATAAATATTATAAGTTTACTATTATTTAAGCTTTAAAGTTATACTTTTAAAATTAAATAAAACAAAATTACTTATACGGTTCGTTTTTTTATTTAAATATTATAATTTATAAAATTTTTCCTAATAAACTTTTAATTATTTATAATTAATATTATTAATTAACCATTAATTAATATTAAATAAATAAGGTTTATTAATATTATTTAATAAAAGGATATAATTATATAATTATAAGTATAAATATAATTATAATTAATTATGTGTAATATAAGTTTATAAAAGTATAAGATAAAATTAAATATAAATATGCGAAGCCTTTAAGCCTTAACATTAAGTAATCGGTTACATAATTACAATCTTAACAATTATAAACTCCTTAAAAATTAAGGATTATATAATGTTAATATTATTAAAAAATTAATATATTTTAAATTAAAAATAAAAAACCTTTTTATATATATATTAAAATATTTAATTAAATAACTTATAATTTCTTATATAATAATATTATTTATATTTTTATTTTATATTATATTATAATAAGCATAATAATAATATTATTATAAATAAAATTTCTTTTATAATAAACTTTTTAAAACTAAAAAATATTTAAGAAATTTTTTAATAATAATATAAAGTAAGAAAATTATTAACAAATTAATACTTTTATTTATAACCTTAATAATAATAATAATAAAGAAAAATATAAAAGTTTTTTATTATAATAATATTTTTAATTAAATATTTACATTATTATATTATTTAATAATAAATAAGTTTAATAAATATAAATATTTACCTTTATAAATTAAAAATATAATGTTAATATAATATTTTTAATTATATATATAATATATATTTTAATACATTATTTTAATTAACGCTTTAGCGGTTTTGTTGCTATTAGCTGCCTTAGTTCGTTAAGATAATATTTTATTGGTTTAGTTGAAATGCGGGTCATTAAGTAAATATTTACTACGTATGTGCTGCGATTTGGTCAGCATAGAGTTAAGAGGAATAGCTACCTAGGGAGCAAGCCTCCTATGGCATAGGCCGGGATACAAGTATAAGTATTGAAAAGGGCTTATTTAGAGGTGGTTATATTGGTCGATGCGCAAGGAAGTAGGCAGGTAGCAAATGCCCGAGACACATTAGTTTTAGTCTCAAACACATATAACTTTTGGATACTAAGTAGAAATTACCCAGCTCTCAAGTTAGGTAATCTAGTGATATATCGTACAGAGTTATGCCATAGTGTAATTGTGACTGATTAGCATCGACCGTTCTGTTACGGCGGATATCCTCGCATCAACTTCCTAACTTTAATGAAGCCGAGTTTAGGTCTGGGGCTTATAAAGCTGTGCGCTAGTCGTAATCGTGTAATATTCTCCCCCTCCTGGTTCTTCGGCTATAATCAGTACTCCCTATCTTTCGAAGCGCAAATTGGAGCATTCTCAAGATTCGTTACGGGAAAGCCGATTATTGCGACCGGTTCGAAGGTCGCTTCGCCTGGATTTCGGGATCGGCTATATGAGGTTGGCATTATTCGGATCACTATATTTCTTATCCCAACAATTCTTAATTGTGGACATTGTCTGCCGAAAAGAAATATTAAAGGGTGACGGAAGACATGCGTGAGATTAACTTATTCCCTCAATTTGATGCCCAAGAATATCTATGCCTTACACAGCTCAGCGACTAGAAGATATTCCGGGTTCGGACCGGAACACAAGGCTGAATGATATCACGTCTTGCGTTTGCATGTAACCCATATTGATGGTGGGTGGCATTGCCCGGCAGCCCGTGATAAAATTTCCACGTTGCTTTATGCACGACCTTGATGGCCGGG
Organism: Hypoxylon sp. PDH2405; assembly: GCA_023628415.1. Lineage (NCBI taxonomy): Eukaryota > Fungi > Ascomycota > Sordariomycetes > Xylariales > Hypoxylaceae > Hypoxylon > Hypoxylon sp. PDH2405. The sequence goes on along the minus strand of JAMAKT010000061.1, from coordinate 207,827 downwards.
TCTCATCCGAATGCCACCTCGAGAACATCTGATATTAAATTATTCGTGCGAAGGATTCCTCGGTAGGATTTGACGTTGCCAAGTTGACAGAATCGCGATGCGTATTACAAGCCAAGAACGGGATGTCAAATAGGGCATTTCCTTACGTCTGCGCTGTTTCTGCGTAGGGCCGTATCCAACCTATATCTGGCGCATTATAGAACGCAGATAACGAACTTCTGCATCGGAAATCATGAGTCGAATCGATAGACATATTTTGAGAGACGAGTTAACTCTAGCAAATAACCCTCGTTTGCTTCCCATTTCTTCGTTCTTTCTTCTATAATTTGAGTTAATGGAGGCGCTTAGTCATCCAACTAAAGCTGCCCCTGAAAATCTCTTGTATAATTCCCTGCATAGCCCCTGACTCCGTGAGAGCCACCTCAAATAGCTTTTCGGATTTGGTAAACGCTACTGCTGCACTTAGGCAGGGGTATTCTATAAGCGTCAGCATCTCATTGGTCTTGGTAACAGAATTTGCTATCTCGCGTCAGCTAATGCTGCTAGCAGCAAGAAATGCACGTGGGCGAATGGATTTCACTCCTGACGATTCCTGTCTTCTGACCTATTACGCTTCAACTTTGCAAGAATTTAGCTATACTAGCTTTAAGAAATGCCGATGAATAGCGTCTTCCGTGGAACGGCGATGCATCTGTTACATATAAATGTGCGTCATTCGCGGTATTTATGTTGAATGATCAGGGGTCAAGCGACCCCGCAGAATGGCACTGAAGCACCAAAAGTCAAGTCGTTTCCATCTTCAGCCTCTTTGGTGCTACCAGACTGCCAGAGTGCCCCCCAACAGCGCCCCCATTCCCCCCGAGATGCGTCCCCATAGTTGAAACAATCTGCAAAATGACGTAAATCTCTGACCCAATGTCTCTGCTGCACAGGCAAAATAAGCCGAAGACCTTCCTGTCGTCAGGTAGAAATGCAGGATCTTTGGATTTCTGGATGTGCTTAGTACGTAGTATCTACGACGTGCTCCGACCGTTTTGTCAAAGTGAGTTCATGAATACTCCGATTGTTTCCGGCTGATGCGCAAGGCCTTGACTTCTCACACGCTGTGGCGCCGTTCTCCGCTACCAGCATTTTGCTTATTGTGGGGAGATCTCGGGGTTGGATGCAGATGTCCATGGGGGACTAGGCAAGGTTAGGGAAGGGCTATAAGGATCTAGATTGGCTTCTTGCTTGCATTTATTCGTCACGGTTAATATGTGACTAAGTGGAGATTTAAGCGGCTTTCATTCTCGGTAAACTGGATTAACTTTTGCTAAGCTTTCAAAGGTGTTTCATAAAAATGTTATTATCACAGTCGTCTGACGCCATTTCCTCGGCTTATAAGCTGCCGTTATGGGGGCAAAGTGTACCTAATGATGGGGCCGTGATTGGATCCAAAATGACCGTGGCAATAACATCACTACCAACTTCAAGTAGATTGAACACAGCAAGACCAAGTCAGGTGGTTTGAGGGATATTTGTGTGGGACAACGGCGGATACTGTCCCCAACTTCTCCAGTTCCCTCCCCAGATTCCCCCACCATCTTGATGCGATCGGCACCTAATTGGACAATTCACACGACGTTATAGGACGGTATATGACGAGATATCCTAGCGATGATCCCTGTCAGGCTGTATAGTGCCGGCGTGACACCAGACGATAGGGTACAACTCGAATTACCAACCGCCAGGATCGCTTACCGAATAACTCTCTAAATTGCTTAGTTCTACTGTATACCTTACCTACCTCCTAATTATATAAGAGACTATCTCCCTCTATATTCCGCGTCTCGGCATTCCGCTTCGTTAGCCCCGGTTCCTTTCAAGCTCCTCTCTGCTTGTTTTCAAGAACGAAGCCAAAGGAGGTTGCAGACTCGACCTACAGGTCTCTCCAGCAAAATGGCATTCTCGTCGCGGGCGAAGCAGCCCTATTTCGGCCTCAAGGGCAAATGGCTAACCTTCTGGATTACTGTATGTTTGAACCACTTTTCGATATATAGATAAATGATAATGGACTAATATGACGACAATAGCTGGCCTGTGCTACAGATATGACCCTATTTGGTTACGACCAAGGTGTATTCAGTACGTTATCGTCGTGCGCTGTTAGACAACTGCATCAGTACTAACTTGCAGGTTTTAGGCGGTGTTGTCATCTCGAAAGATTACCTTGATACTCACAACCTCAATGGTCCGGAGAATACAAGCACATTATCCATTATTACATCTATTTACACCATCGGCTGCTTCCTCGGCGCCATCACTGCGTTCTACATAGGAGAGGTCATTGGCCGAAAGAGGACTGTCCTGGTTGGTACCGGAATTATGACTATTGGCGCCATTCTCCAAACGAGCTCTTTCAGCGTCCCGCATATGATCGTCGCCCGTATTGTTACAGGGTACGCGACGCATAAACGTCATTATAAGCGACCACTAAGCTAACGTGGGGGATAGTATCGGTAACGGAATCAACACATCTACAGCGCCCGTCTGGCAAACGGAGACTTCGAAAGTCCACAACAGAGGGAAGCTTGTTATGCTCGAGATGGGCTTGAACATCTTTGGTTTCTCCTTGAGTAATTGGATCAATTATGGGATGTCTTTCGTCGGAGGCTCAATCGGTTGGCGATTACCTCTGGCTCTCCAACTTGCCTTTTGCTTCATTCTCTTCTCTACTATCCCATGGTTACCCGAGTCGCCTAGGTGGCTGCTTGCCCATGGACAAGAGGCTGAAGCCAGCATGATCCTCGCCGACCTTGAAGACAAGCCGATCGATGATCCGTATGTCGTCGCCGAACGTGAAGAAATCATCTATGGCATCGAGTATGAACGAAAGAATGCCATTAATTGGGGCGATCTCCTCCGCGGCCGTGCTAAGGCTGGAACTAAGACTATTCGACGATTGGTCCTTGGTGCTGGTACCCAAGCTATGCAACAATTCGGTGGTATCAACATCATGTCTTACTACCTCCCTACCGTGTTGATCGAGTCTGTCAAGCTCGACGATAGCATGGCTCGTCTAATCGCGGCTTGCGCGTCAGTCGCGTACCTTTTTGCTTCTCTAGTGGCGGCACCCCTTGTCGAGAAATTCGGTCGCCGAATCATGATGATGGTTTCGACGGCTATCCAACTGCTTTGCTTCTTGCTCGTTACTGTCTTGCTTCGCTTTGCAGAGAAGCCGGATTACCTTCACCAGGTGGAAGTAGCTAAGGCGTCCGTCGTGTGGTTTATCATTTATTACATGGGCTTCGGCTTGGGAATGCTGGGAATTCCATGGCTGTACCCCACCGAAATCAACTCGTAAGTCTAAGACCCGACCTCACAGGATAATCTACATATATGTAGGTACGTAGCAATTACTGACTCATTATTTAGTCTCCCCATGCGCACCAAGGGTGCAGCTGCCGCCACAATGACGAACTGGATCACCAACTTCGTCGTCGTCGAGATCACGCCGATCGGCATCCAAAGGCTGGGATGGAAGTTTTACATCATCTGGGTGATCACTAACGCCTTGTTTCTGCCCATCATTTGGCTCTTCTATCCCGAGACCGCTAATCGCACCCTTGAGGACTTGGATGCCTTCTACCGAGACAACCCGCCTCTCGTCCTCCACCGCGACCGCGACTCCACTTCGGTCCGCCGACCAGAGAGGTTCATCAAGGCCCAGGGCCGTGATATTGAGGAGGCGGCACAGAACTTGCGCCGGTGCGGCTCCATCTTCGAAGACGACGCCGAGAAATCGCTCAGCGATTGAAACGCTTAGTGATTCTGGCTCTGGTTTCGTGGATTCCTACTTGGGAGAAGCGTTGATGTTATGAATTTCCTTGCGGGCTATGAGCGTGTTTATTGATATGGGTTACGATTCGTATTTGAGGATATCTTATCATGGATTATCTAGCGGGCATATGGATGCATGCATGAGCCGATTTCTTACATGTAGATTTTCTTCAGGGATTAGACTTGGAATGATACCATCTTGCCGTTTAGAACATATGGGGATTGAGCTTTGACATATGAATAAGATGGCGTACTTTATATATGTTTGAGTTGTGCGACAAGGATGCGGGACTTGAGACTTATAAAACGGGGATGAAAAGGGGTGTGACCTCGTGTGATTGGAGAAACTCCTGATATTGAGTGCAGCTGTGCATGGAATTCTCTATGTGATGTTTAACTAAGCCTAAGGCTTCTCACGAAGGGGTCGAGACCTATCTGGCTCGGCTCCGAGACTCTACCACTACATATATCTAAACTCCCTCTTGCTAAGGGTTTTCAACTAGAAACTTGACGAGGTAATCTGTGGAATCCCTATCCCTCCATTTGATCACCTCCTTATCCCTGCTCTCTTCCATCTTGCGCGCAACGAAGGACTCCATCACCTTCCTCTGCCGTTCCGAGAAGTTCCTTAGTCGTATTCTGGTGATGCTCAATATAGGCAATAATGATGAATGAGCCTAGGCCCGTAATAGTAAATATATGGGACTGGGATTATGGTGTTGGCGGCGACATATCGCGTCGCGGCAACTTCATAGCGAGTCTTCTCTTCAGGAAACTCAAGGACACTTGTTACAGTTAGTGATTTTTAGTGTTGATCCGCATATCTCATGGTTGGCGTACCCTTGATTGGGATTCTCATTATAACCGGTGAGCCATCCTCGTATTCGAGTCGGTAGACAACGTTGTATCCGCCCCTGATGACTGGATGCATCAGTTCTGCCGGACCACTTTTGTATTTCAGAATGAGATTTTCGATGACATGATATGTCTCATTTGAATGAAGTGACTTCTCCCAGTCGTTGGTCGCCTCTTCAAGCTTCTTCCGAACGAGGTCATCTTTATCCATGCGAAGGTACCTTAGCTTCAAAGGCATTTTCATAGCACGGGCTGGCCCCCAATGCGGCGAGAGTAACGTATCCGTAATGTTGGTAGGGAGTACTTATGAGTTAGGTCCCGAGGCTTTGGTACAGGTGAAGTAATATATTATTGGAAATTGGACTGCATGATTTATGATTTAGCTTAACCACTCAGCTTCAGCGCAAGAAAAGACCTTGAATGTATCAGATATATGAGTTTCGTTTAAGCAATAAAGACGGTGCAAACAGTTGGAACTATTCGATCCTATGTGACTTGGCTACCAAGGCAGGCTGTGGTCTTGCCCCTTACCTACTTCAGGCAATCATCATGAGAACGCCAAGACCATGTTATCGACGTATTTTACACACATTTGAATTTGCCTGCTCTTCCTCCTACTTGCCATGTTCACAAACAGCCCATTAATAAACCGATTCAGGATTGCGCATATTAATATGGTTAATTTAGATTTGCACGAATCTATGTGTTTGCCCCCCCTTTCCCCCCTTTAATACTACGCAGTGGACTTTCAACTTGTTGCGAAACTTCACTTCTTGGTACACTTTGTAGATTTATATAATTGTTGCCGAAGTCTTATCAAAATGTTTCTTATCTGTTTCCATTTTGTCGAAAACCTGTTCTCGGCGTTCTTGAAATCAAAATGGTTACCAAACTAGTATCGTGGCTTATGATAGCTACCACATTCACCTCAGCCCAACTCCCCGGAGGTCGAACTTGTGAGTCCATTATTGATGATCCCATTTCGGTTCCAGCACATATGTCGTCTTCAAGCCTAGAAGAAGTCGTGATTTAATACTAAGTGCAATATTACTCTTAGTGCTACCGCAAGCATACTCGCCCTTGCCGGTTGGCTCGATTAAACCGACCGGATGGCTTCGCACCTACATGCAGAACGTGGCAAAAGGCATTGCCGGTAATATGTACAGCGACAAGAAAGGCCCTGATGGCACCCCATTCTATGACTATGTCCGACAATCACCGTGGCTTAGCGAGAACGGAACCGGAGCTTCGTATAGCGACCTAAATGAAGCTCTACCGTACTGGTTCAACGGCTTAGTTCCTCTAGCCTACTCGCTCGATGATGAAAAGCTGAAGGCCCAAGTCCACGAAGTAGCGGAGAGGGTACTCGATCTCCAATCGGACCGTGGATGGATAGGGCCCGAGAAAGAGGAGCAATGGAACTGGTGGGCTCGTTACCCCTTCCTCCTCGGCCTGACCCAGTTGATCGAGGCGAACTCGACATGGGCAGATATCGCGGTGCCTAAGATGAGAAAATTCATGGCGCTCGTAGCCGAACTACTCCTGGAAGACCATGGTAGCAAATATCTCAATTGTTATCCCAATAACATGGGGTCTGATTGCACGTGGTCTTCGGTTCGACTTGCCGACTTCATGATCACGATGCAGTGGATGCTGGAGAACTACCCTTCAGATGACGCGGACACGACCCTATGGTTTAATATGGAAACGTCTCACACCGGCGCCCAATGGAAATGGGAAGGCTGGTTCGGGGACGGCTTCAACATGAAAGCCTCTGGCTCGACTCCTGGACCAAATGATTATACATTCCCTTACGTACATGGTGTAAACAATGCCCATAGTGAGTAAATTCTTTCTATTGATTTTTCGGAGCGTGTCCTAACCTTAGATATCAGTGCTTAAAGCACCTGCTGTAGTCCGTCGCTTCACGCACAATGATTCTTTGGTAGATGCGGCCTTGGATGCTGCCGGATGGATATTTTTTAATTATGGAACTCCATCTGGCTCTATCTATGGAGACGCATTCCTTCATAACAATACGCCTTACACTGGTAGCGAGCTTTGCACAGCGGTCGAGACCGGCTATTCTCTCGCTTATCTTTTCCACGCCTTCGGGGATAACTACTATGCGGACCGGGCAGAGAGGGTCTATTTCAACGCAATTCCGTCAAGTCTCTCTTTCGATTACTGGTCCCATCGATATATAGACCAGCCCAATCAGCCCTTCGCGCGGGCCGACCATAGCGGCTCGAATATCTTCACCACGGCAAACAACGGGATGGCGACAATCTTCGGTCTCGAGCCCGTGAGTCCATCTAGCACTGCAAATTTCCCGCAGGGAATTTCCAAATTCCTCACACATAGCTGGGCAAGAGCGGGTTCCTCTGGGCTGATCCACGCCCTCCTGAGCCCGTCCACGATAACCACGAAGATCGACGGCAAAGACGTCACTGTTGAGTGCTCCACGAACTATCCGTTCGACCTCACGTTGAATTATACGGTGAAAACCGACGTAGACTTCACTTTGATTCTAAGAATTCCCGGGTGGAATGACTTGAAGTTATCTGACATATCTGCCACTGGAGATAGTGGGAACGTTACCATTTCCTCTGACCAGAAGTCGCACAATATCTCCATACCGGCCGGAACGGCTCATATCACATATCTCATAGGAATAGTGCCGCGCTACGAGGGGCGATTGGATGGTGCCATGTCCGTATACATGGGGAATGTGCTCTATTCACTCGACCTCAACATGGAAAATTCCACATCGCAGCCTCCAAGAAGGTACAACGATCCTGACGGTACGGGCAACATGTCAATACCGGCTGAATTTAATCTGGCGAGCGACAACGAATACTCTACCTCGACTCCGTGGAACATAGCAATCGAGGACCGCAATTTCGAATACGAGCACTACAACAACGGTAGTGTTGATGAAAGTGATAGGTTTTTGTACAACGCGTCGACGACGTTCGTGCGCGTTAACGGCTGCGAGGTCGAATGGAGCTTGTACAAGAATGTGACGCCTGATATGCCTCCTTGGCGCCAGGGGTGCCTTACGCCTACCACATCCTACCGCCTCATTCCATACGGCGCTGCTAAGATTCATATGGCAGAGCTGCCGAGAGTAAGGATGTATTGACTGGGAAGAAGAATATGTCGGTAGTGAAAAGCTCCGCAACTGACTCTTCGGAATAGATGCCTAGGTACCCAATCTACCTGGATGTAATGGGTTCGAAGTATCTTGGAAGTGACTCATCGTCGATCCTCTGGTAAGGTTTCGAGTGTATCATATATTCAGGAAATGGTAGAAGTTAGCATGGCGAATATATAGGTACATATTCGCTGTTTGACATTACACCGTTCATGTAGATTTCTTGTGTTCACAAGAGCCGAATAAGCCGGTCTGGACGAATGTCCAGAGAAAAGTCTCGAGGTCCACCCTCTGATCTGCCGGATGCGCGCGATCATATCGTAGCAGACACAGTGTCGGGATAAGGAGAACGAGTGTGAATCCCGACGGTGCTGGCGACGGGAATGCGCGGGCCACGAACAAAAGGGGTAGGATAATCCACACCAAGACTTTTGTTGTCAGAGAAAACCTCGGCCGGATTATTCCCTCCCTGGTTTCGTGCCCATTCTCCATTCCGGCTCCAATAACACACCGTTCCGTAATATCCTGTGGATGAGCACGATAGTATGACTAAGTTGATAATACCTTATTGTCGTTGCGGTGTGTCAAAGTCGGCGGTCGGGAATGTTATGGATACCTATTCAACAAGCTTTTTTTCCTTCAGCCCCTTACAGTAGTGAGTGGGAATCCGGCAGAAGATAGCGGTTAGGTTGAAACACGGATGGATACCAATACACCATTGGCGGCTACATTATGCCAAGTAAATTAGTTAGATTCCGTATAGCCTACCCTGGCATCTTAGGTAGGATATAAATGTAGGGCTGACTAGGTTCACGGAAATGGCAAGCCTCTACAAGCCGCTAGGCGTTAAGATATAATTCCGAAGAAACGCGATGGAAACATTTCGCGTTGCGGAAAATGCCGTGAGAAATGCATTACGTACTGCACGCATTCTAGGCCTCTAAAAATTCCCATCTTAGAAATTTCATGCGGCATTTTGTAAGTTGATTAGCGTGTCGCGTATCTCCATCGTAGCCGCAGACTACCTAGGCAAGTGGAGCATTTTCGGAGCTTGGTATCACTATCTACGGAGCCGTACTAAACTAGCATGTCAAAACGCAATCGTCCTCCGAGGTTGCCAAGCCCTTGATCACATATTATACGAAGTGTTGCCGAGTATATGTTCCCTCCCTGGTAATTGGTATATACGGGATGCGAATAAGTCGGATATAATAACGGGCAAGCCGATGTCGCGGATGTCAGAGCTCAGCTTATAACAACAACACAAGGGCGCTATTGACATAGAATAGACATAAATACCTTATAAAATTGGAAAGTAGCACATGTTTGTCATCATGCCAGAAATAAACCTACCTTCTTTTTTGGGGGTACCTGCAAACTCATAGAGATAATGCCGTGTGTTCGACTAACTCCAGATCGTGGGCCTCTGTCTCCTGGAGCCCACAAGTCTCGACGTCTTGTTCCCACATGGGAACAAAATATGAGATATAGCTTGCTAAACTAAGTGCGGGCCTTTCCGCGCTTGCAGCGAAACGCCATTGACGAGCGGTATGATTTGTAAGGCCGGCACTTCTCGGTCGTATTGTTTGAAAAACTTTTATTGTGAGGTAGCTTGGACATATAAGTCGGCCGTGTATATTCTCAGATAGACCTCTGAGGGCTTCTCATATCTACCTTACGAATAGACATACAATTATCTACCTAGTTTTTCTTTGACCATCGCCATATCGATAGAAGAGATGTCTGAAATCACATTCACAGTTTTCAAGGGAGACAAGTCTGGCGCGCCGAAGAAGGCCACCACGACCAAGCCCCGGGACCTAACAGGTGATAAGGTCCTCCTAAGGGTCACAGCGTCTGGGCTATGTGGGACTGGTCAGTGTCGTGATATTTGCGAGATCTAAGTAACAAAGAGCTAACCAAGACTTCCAGATCTGCATTACGTAATTACCCCTATTTGAATATTGCCTAACACAATGTTGAGGCTTATACTAATATGATTGTTAGAGAACCGAGGACATGGTCCTAGGACACGAAGGAGTGGGCGTGGTCGAAGAAACAGGACCCGAATGCAAAATTTTAAAAAAGGGTGACAGAGTTGGCTGGGGTTATCAACATGATTGCTGCGGTCACTGTCAACAATGTCTAACCGGAGCCGAGACGTACTGCCCAGAACGTGTCATGTACGTCTTTGCAAATCGGGACCAAGGAAGCTTTGCGTCGCATGCGATCTGGAGGGAAGCATTTTTATTCAAGATTCCGGACGAGATATCGGACGAGGATGCCGCACCTCTGCAGTGTGGTGGTGCGACCGTTTTCAATGCTCTTCACGCTTATAACGCTTTACCGACAGAAACCGTTGGAATCATGGGCGTTGGTGGTCTTGGTCACTTAGCCATTGAGTTCGCAGCCAAGATGGGTTGCCGAGTTGTCGTTCTGTCAAGTACGGACTCGAAGAAGGAAGAGGCCATGCGATTAGGGGCGCATGAATTTATCGCCACCAAGGACAAGAAAGAGTTAAAAATCTCACGGCCGATGAATCGTCTCCTGGTTACTACATCAGCCCTACCCAACTGGGACCAAATTCTCCCTCTTATGGCCCCCGGCGCTACTATCCATCCACTCACCGTTGATAGTGGTAACTTCCAAATCCCTTACGCTCCTTTATTGGCCAACGCCATTGCTATTCAAGCATGCATTGTTGCGCCGCGGTATATTCACCAGCGCATGCTCGAATTCGCGGCTCTTCATAAAATAAAACCCGTGGTCCAGACGTTCCCGATGACCGAAGAGGGTATCAAGGAGGCCATGTACAAGTTGGAGAAAGGCGAAATTTACTTCCGGGCTGTTCTAAAGCCGCAATAAGCGGCATTACTGTAGTCTTATTATTAAATAATGAAGATTAGCATGGAAGAATCTGGTCATCCGGTGAAATCAAGTTAGTACGTGGCGAGTAATCATTCCAATTTATGAAATACAAGTTCCTTAGCCGTGATTATCGAGAAATAGTTTGTATGAGGAAACACCCTACCATTATTTGCGAGTTTGATAGGAGAGTGGATCTGGGCTAGAAGAGCGCTCACTACTAGCAATCTGGAGTACATAAGGTACATTTACGCCCGCTGCTCAAATCTTCTTGGCCGGAGCATTTCCTCCCTAGCTGTGAATCAATATCTTGCCAGTATCCGTGTCTTTTGACCTATCTGCCGCTGCCTAGTGCACCTGCACCTTCGGGCTCTGTGCAACCACAAATCGGCCCCACATGTGCGTCTTGGCACACGGCCCTCCGGTATTCCCAACGTCTTTTGCCGATTATATAGAACTTAGATGTAATTATCATCGACCCAATGACCCATTAACATTGCCGCAGCTGCTATTTAACAGTAAAATGAGCAAAGTAGGAGCTGAATATATATACGGCAGAGAATGGTTAAAGTTCGTAAATTTCATAGTGCTGAATCTTACGATGTAAGTCATTATACGAATCCTGTTCCAGATAGTCGTCATGTGTGGAGGTATGGGATTAATGCTACCAGGTTAGCCATTAGTTCTAAAGTCTGTAAAGTATATCTGGCTCACTAGATCAATATAACTTCTAAGCATATGAGAAGTGCCTCATAAAAAATCTGTATGAAAATGTAACGCATATAAGTCGCAGTTTAAATCGACGGGTATAATGAATCGTACCGTTCCCGGGCCGTACGAGTTTGTGATCCGATGGGAGTCATACACAGTCAAAGCCAACCCGTAACCTCGGGGTCAAAGGGAGGGACACCTGACAACAGGTACCTAGATACCATCAACTTATTCACATTGCACACACCATCCAGCCCGGCTCTTGGTTACCTTGGTGGACAGTTACCTGGGCAGAAAGCACTCAAGCACTGTGGGAAGTCAGAGTCATACTTCTGATTCATATATATATAGGTACTGGAGCAACTGCCCTCATTTTTAAAAAGACCATTGTGTGTTACTTTCTAACATCTTCTGAATTCCCCAAGGCTCTTTTCTCCCTCTCATCTACAACTACGGCCAAAATAACTGAACAATCCTCAATTCAGCCTACGCCCCAGATATCAAGCCGTTCACAAAAATAACAACAACGCCTTCATCATTTCCTCCATCATTGATCTCAACGCCCGTCAAGACTCGGAAACCATCGCAATGGGAAACCCATTAGATCGACGAATGGCTGTCGACGGCTCCGACATTGCTCCTAGAGTCGTCCTGACCTTCACGAACCCCGGACGTCGCGGCGCTGTCGAGATGGAGGATCTCTTGCGCCTTAACCCGGAGATCTCCGCTGGAATGGGTTATTTCAGGTATGAGAATACGCACACTCTCCCCCTTACCAGCTCCCATGGCAAACCATACTGACTGCTTGTTTCATAGCGATAACATGACTATGTGGGAACTGCGAGAGCTCGATTCAGTTGAGCGAGCAGAGACGTATGTAACCGCCCCGATTTCATTACTTACATCTGATGACAGTTAAATTAACATGCTGTAACAGTCAGTTGGGCATTCTCCGAGTTGCAGGCCGAGACATCATGGTTCATATCGATCACCTTCGCTCTCTTCCGGGCCTCTACGCCATGTTCGTCGAGGATGAGGATGAGTTCCACACATCCGTTTCCCTGAATGTAGACATTCACGCCCTCAGCATCGTCCTTCTTGTCGCGTACGGAATTCTCGCGGACGAAATTGATGATACCTTGTTTCCCGGCTGGGTCACACCTCAAGACTTTCTCGAGGCCCTGAAGCTTTGGGAGGAGTGGGGAGGCATCCAGGAGATCGAAGAGGAGATTCTTCGGCTCATGTGCATGAACGCCGACTTCTGGATCCAGGAATGGACCAGAGCTTCCATTCCTGGTTCTACTGGCGCCTAGATAAACGTCTAGCAGCCATCGAGAAACTGTACCGACGTTGTCAAGAACTGCCAACTTCATTTCGTCCATGCCTCAACCCATTCCCCAGCACCCTGGCTCTGTCTGTCATTTATTCATGAGACCTGTCTACCTAGGTACTACCTGAAACGACGATACGACGACATGACGACACGCCACAACTGTTGATTTTGTATTATACTGTAAGAATCTGCTGAGGGATGCATATGAACTTGTTATTTTCGATAGACTACTACTTTACACAGTGAGGAACAAAACCCCTTCGTGGAGTTCCAACCTTGCTGTGCAAAGCTGTGATGTCTTACGGGTTGGAGTTTCCTGTTACAGTAGATGGTGGCATGGTTCTATACGGTCGGTTTCTCATCAGCATAATTAGGTATTCAATGAAAAACAATTTCGACACATTACCCCTTTTATTTATACGTGTCAGAGAGATCCCTTGATGGAGGTCATACGTAGAGTAAATGCTAAGAAGTCTACTGCGAGGTAGTATCGGACCAGGTGTGGTGTAGGAAGGTGATCTATTAACGCTTACCCTTCTACTCGTATGCGAGGGGGTTACGCCCCCCTTATATACTATCCTATAGAATACCATTCCTAATATGGTCTTACTGCTTCTAGCCCTATACCTAATTTGGCTCTGGCTCCCATTATCCCCTGACAATACGTTGGGTACGTAACAATTTTATTCAAGGCACTTAACCTTAGAGGTTTTTAAAGGACATGGAAAGTTGACGCATGGCCTTTCCGATAGAGGAGGGCATATAATTCGCTTCTAGAAGCTGAAAATATTTTCGCGATCTTCTTTGCCTGCCACGGGTTTGATGTAGAGCTCCTGGTGGATCTTCTAACGATATAATAACGTTGGATTCGTAGGGATGCGGCAAGAATCCATATGCAAGCCAGAAGAGCGTTCGCAGTGGCGATACTTCCCTCTTCGAGATAACTCCTGGAACCATGATTTCGCTCATAGAGTGTGGATCGAATGAAACAGACGTAAAGTGGCGCCACGATCCCTTAAGTCTACCCCGGAATTGGATATCTCCAGTGATACCGTAAAGTTTCGGTAGAGGAACATTGGTAAGCTTCCAATTGCCATGTTGCACTCGGTAAGCGTTCGCGTTAATTTTCCCTGTGTTATCAAGGGAAAGGTTGCTGCTTCTGGTCCGCGAGATTGGTGATCGTCCTTCGGCTTCAGACTCCGAGGCGCTAGACCTTTGAAGTATACCTCTGTCGTTGTGCTTTCCATATCTTCCTAAGAGTCCTACGAGGAGTATCCAATACTTGCTCACTACGAGAGCTGTAAGCCCACCCACAATTTCGAGGTTCCCACCAGGAAGAATATCCAGCGGGATCTTGCTTCCGCTTGTGACATCGTGTACATCATATGCTTGGATCAGCTCGCATAATTTAGCCCAACCAGTGTTCCCGTTACCATATCTGATGGAAGATACAGTCCAGATATTTGAAGCGATTGGAGGGGAAATTAGTATAAGTAGTGACGGATCGTTGGACACGTAGACTGGGGAAAGATCCAGCACGTGTATACGCCTCATCAGGTAGAAGCGACATGAAATTCGTATGCCTCTTGTAACGTACTTTTGTGGGACGTCTCGAATAGCGTTGAGGGCGCGATTTTTGTCACTGAAAGCAATTTGCAAGGCTAGCCATGGCGCAATAACTCCCACCAAGGCGAAGACAGCAACGAAGGCCGCCACCCAGGTACCAACATCGCTGGAGACAGCGACAGAATCAACATCACTGGCCATATCTAGACCTATTATAAATGTTAGATGTCATTCAAACGAGTCTGTTAGTTCGCTATCTTATTATGGGAGAGCAAAGCGCGAGGAATCGGTCAGCTGAACGTGGATGCCTGAGCAGCCGAGCCAATGAGAAACAGTAGATGCAAGAGGGTAGCAAAATCGCATACGACAGGTCAGATCCCTTCCCTTCGTGCTGAATAGGTATCCAATGCTACGCTCCTAGCCAAGGGCTGAGAAGGTTCGCCATCATGAACCTTCCGCATCTTATAAGTTCCCACTGCCCTCTATTCTCATAGAAATTCTGCAGGTGTATCTCGCAACTCGCTGTTCAAAGGCAATATATGTACTCCACGAGAAGACATAAAGTAATTGGTATGTTCTGGAAATTGTTGAAGATTGTAGATAAGGTAAGATAAGGTACCTAAATAAAACTCAGTTTTTACGGTCTCGTGATTTGGTCCCTCGTTCATTCCACAGAAGCATCTCCGTGCTTGCTGTCGGCCAGGTACGACCGACCCCACATACCCGAATCGTTTCTTAAGCGACTCTGCGAACTATACTGAATCAGTCTATGTCAATTCTGAATATACTAGGTGAAAGTACTCAGAAACTGTCATTGCAACGTATTAGAAGGGAAAGAAAAGAAAGACCCCCGGTTTTCACATCAGACGAGTAAGATCTTCGAACACATCCTAGTTCACGCTGAGGCTTATTTATTCAAGAGCAGATTTGGTATTCGTGTCCGATATAAGTGACAATAAAGTACCAGAAGAACAATAATGGCCGTTTGGCATAGTGGTATATCTGACAAACGTTAATATCTCGTGGTAATTATATGTCTCGTAATGCCCTCTTGAATATTCAGATTTGTATGGAGTTATCCTGTAGTATTCATCCTAATCTACCATTCCCTGTCGGCAGATCATCAGAGGATGCTCATATGACAACCCTTGGAGAAGATCATCTCTTTCCAGTAAGCCTCTCTGAAGCCAGAAGTAAAAGGGTTCACTCGTTACCCTTCACCGTAACGACTTCCATCCATACCCAGCATTCCGACCGCACACCGCCTCACCCTCTAATCCGTGTTAAGTCTCCATAACCCATCACCCAAGTAATGCGCATCCTCAATAACAGGCCCCTTGCCCTTCTCCTTAACCTCCTTCGTATCCATGAGCAAGAACCCCACAGCGCACGCCTCCGTCTTCCCCTCCGCCCTAACAACCACCGGCTCCCCCTTCTTCAGCTCCTTCATCCACCTCTCATCCTCATCGAGCCCCTCCTTCCCCTCTTCTCCGCCCTCACTCACCACCCCGCTCGGTAATCTACCGCCCGCGCTCGTCAGGCCGGGAGCCATGAGCGTGGCGCCGGACAGCACGAAGCGGATGGCGCCGCGGTCTATGCGTATGCTGGGGAAGGCGGAGGGGAAGCGGTGGACGAGCCGCAGGTGCGGGAGTAAGGTCGACGTGTCGTGCTGGAAGAAGAGCGGCTGCCCGTCGAGCACGTACAGCGTGCAGCGGTCCGGCAGCTTCATGGACTCGAGCGAGCCTTTCTTCGGGAGGATCTCATCGATGTATGGATTCAGTAGCGGGTAGGTAGAGAGTAGCGACTGGCGCAGCGATCGCTGGACGGACGACTTTAGCTTTGATTTGGGGGCGGTGTTTATCCTGTTTGTTGAAGAGGCGGGGTTAACGAG
This sequence comes from Hypoxylon sp. PDH2405, assembly GCA_023628415.1. NCBI lineage: Eukaryota > Fungi > Ascomycota > Sordariomycetes > Xylariales > Hypoxylaceae > Hypoxylon > Hypoxylon sp. PDH2405. The sequence continues at coordinate 191,630 of JAMAKT010000061.1, read as the reverse complement.
AGTCTTTGTTTGAGGACTCTGGATTGGGAGTTGCGGGTTGGAGGTTGGAAGTTGGGGGATGAAACTGCTTACTCCTTCTTAAACATGGTGCCGTATTTCTGCTTAATTGACCTATATCATATGTATTTTATTGTTGACGATGCCGGAGCTATCTAGATGGTGTTTGGAATGAAGCTTGTGAAAGTTTGGAGGGGCAGTCGATAGGAATGCCCCGCAGTTGCAGTTAAGCGCGGGGCAGACTGAACCCCCCAGCCCCCCAGTCCAGCGGGGCAGTTGGTACGAGGATACCTGATCTCAACATCACCTCATCACTCATTCTCCTCATCACACGATTATACAGTTTCCGAAGTTACATATTCACGGCTTCTAGTTAATGCACGTAATACGTAGAAGTCAAAATTGGAAGTCATCAAGGTACGTCGCCCAATCAAGTCATTGCATAAGAGGCTGTCCGAACCCCACGTGATTGGGTCGTGGCACTGTCTGCCCTGTTTAGGGAGACGCATACGTCATGGCCTACGACGGCTGCGAAACATGCGTATCAAGATTGATGCATTCCTGGTGCCTATAAGACCCAAACTAAGAATAAATTCATCCCTTCAGTCCGATCTACTTAACAACTTCTAACTTTATTCCTCAAGTACAAATCCATCTATTGAAAACCCACCTACCATCTATCAGAAACCGCCACCAATCTTTCAAAATGCCTCTCGTCGTCCCAGGTATCACCGACAACTCCCAGGACAAGACTACTGAGTGGTCTAGCAAGCTTGTAGGGAAGACCGTATCCGATAACAGTCACAGCGAGACGGTACGTATAATATCCCAATACATCCTTTACCAGAATAACGCCCTAGACGAAGGCGTTAGCTGACGCCATCATTTCATAGAACTTCTGCAAGAAGGACCTCCCGCAACAATGCCGTATCATTCAGCCCGGCATGATGGTGACTAAAGACTTCGTCCCCGACCGCCTAAACGTCCACGTCAAGGACGACGGCACTGTAAGCCACGTCCAGCATGGCTAAGCACCAACTTACTGTGCACCGTTCGGGATGGAAATACTTTGCTGTTGAGCTAGATCAAGTGGCCTGCTATGGAACGTTTTGCTAGCGAGGAGCGATGTGTATTAATAGGCTTTCTGTCCTTCAACAATGAGAAATGAGGAATTACAATATCTACCTACGTAATAATGAGCAATATCTCAGTGCACTTTATCAAAGACCAACTTCCCTATATTATACCATTAGGCTTGGCTCCTGGCTGCTCCATACAGCTTGCCTTCCAATCTACCTGTTTATCTTATGAATGTTCTGCCACCACCTATGTTAGCCCAAGTTAAACGATTGATGCCCTAAAACTAATAGTCGCAAGGTTACTTCAGCAGGGAAAGATCACTGTAGCATAAAAGTAGAAATGATAATATTATAGTGATCTCCCAAAGTATCCTCTTCCTTCTCTCTCTCCCTCCCAACATAAAAATAAAAAAAAAGATAAAACGCTCATTTCATAGCGTATGACACATTCCGTTTATTCCTGCCACATCCCAGCTGATATTTATGCTTCAACCATGGTAAACTCTTCGTCGCTCTCTTCGTCCTCCCGAACCTCTTCCGTGGTCTGGGATGGCTTATTTCCCCCAGAGCCCTTCTCAAGTCAGCAATGGAAAGTATGGGATATGTGTGAACGCGTACAGCATCGTCGGCCTCCGCCGCCTAATAAAGTGAGCAACATTAGTAGTTGATATGAGTGGGCGATATGACTTACTCTCAGGCGGGCTATCTGAGCCTATATGAGTGTTAATACTAAATGCTAGGATAGTTGGAAGGATTCTTTACCTCTGTTCGAGCCTCCGGGCCATCCTTGCTCTTTCGCTTCTGTATAAATTCCATTAGCGCCTAATAAACCGAAATAATTCCAAATGTTGAACATGGTTACCTCGACCTCCTTCTCCCATTGCTTTAAATCGAGATGAAGGTTAGTCACTGCACGAATAGTGATATCTAAAAGAATCAAATATGTCATACGAGGAATTGACGGCAGGCTTCCTGGAAGGAACATTAGTCATAGATCAAGCCGCTCTAGTAATATCAGGTACTTACCTCCGTATAGGCCTCAAGCTTCTTCAAAACATTAGCCCTATTAGCATTCACTCGATTCCAGACGGTGTTGGGCTGGCTTACAGCAATCTTTGCGTGCGTCTCCTTGTGATATAGTGAGCTGGCTGGAATTGCAAAGGGCCTAGGCAGTTAAAGCATACCACCAGACTTCTCCGGAGATTCTACAACTCATTATTTATCAGACGCATAATATAGTATTTGGCGCCACTTACCTTCATTCGCTCCTCAGCGAACTATATGATTGATTGCGTGAGTATGTCCATCAGAGCAATCGGGCGGAGCGTATTTCACCTCAAGCGTGCCGTCCTGGCAACAGGGTTAAGAATAAGTAATCAACCAAGAGGAGATCTGGGACAGCTTACGTCCACCTTCTTCTTCTGTTATCAAATTTTAAAAGTCAGTATATGCAGAATAATATGAAGAGTCTGAGGGAGACTACCTTCTTGGGGGCGGGGGCGGCTCCCACGGCGCTCTTTTGTTTCATTAGCTAGGTGTGAACCCCCTTTGGAGGCTTTATAGACAGGTAGGCTTACGGGAGGAGGCAGGGGAGGAGGAGCAGCGCCGTACCAGCCTAGGACAAGAGGCTGCTGGCTAACCGCGCTTGTATGAGAAAGCTACCCATTACATATTATAGTAAGTATAAAATGTATAAACATAGCGTAACACATCCTAGAGTCCGTACGTAGGAAAAGCTTCTCTTCTGGATGGTCAAACGCGTTAGTATGTCCAATCTAATCTGCGTCGATTTGCGCAAAAGAAGAGAGATTAATAACTCACCCTGCCGCGCCTTGCGGGATACTAAAATATCCAACAGCGTTAGCATATCTTGCAGGAAACTGTGCTACTCTATAGGCTGTCATAAAGTGATCTCCATGGGTGGACTCGTACTGTTTGTTTGATCGGCTTCAAATCTCTTAGCTAGAATAGGCACAGTCAAGCAACATGTTTTTGGATCCTAAACATTGCTGCGGGTATAAATGTTGGAGCAAGATGGGGTTGAGGAGGTACTTACGTTGAAGGGATACATTATGTGCCTGTCGATTGTTAGCTAGTATTATCGGTGGTATAGATAATCTGGATATATATACCTATTGTCCAAACACCTGCGATGGGCACGAGATTTTACGAGGATGCAAGCAGCTGGTCCGCAATCAAAACTGTTTTCTGGATTATTATACAGCCTACAAGGACAGGAGTGAGGGAAAGTAAGTTATCGCTATGCTCGGGCAACACTTACAACGGTAATGGCGGCGGCGGGGGTGTCGATATGGGCAATACGGGCAAACAGAATGAACAAAATTTCACTTCAGCGAATTATTAGGATTCTTACACGAGCAAATCTGTATTCCACCATAGATGGTAAGGGCTATTTCTCTCTCTTTGCCTTTCTTGACTAGTGACTTCCTGAACCTGTGGGTAATCAATCGATGCCATGGAAAGTTGATATAGTTTAGAGGAAGAATGACCGGACTATAGACAAGAGCGACCGAGATATATCGGACAGGGACGTCCTGGGTAGATTATAGATGGCATCCTGTAGCTATTGCTCCATAAGTGCGCGGACTCTTATTCTGAGGCCACCTGAGATAAGATCAATTTATTACCATCTACTGGGTATTTAAACCTAGGAATATTGTTGTATAAATTTATATTCGTGTAGAGTCTTCATGAATTGACTGCGGGTCTACCAGAAACCTCACAAGCCAGAACACCCAGGTTCTGGAAAAACAGCTTATTATCTTCGTGAAACCATCCGTCACTCCAGACGTCGCGCCCATCAAAATAATCCCGCTCCGCCAGGCAGGTCCAGCGATCGTATCTACCAAGGCAATATTTATACACGTATTCTGCCTTTGCCATCTCGTTCACAAACATGAAAACGTTGTTCCCTTCGACTGAGAGGGGCGTTCCATCTTCATATTCCCATTCCGTGTCATCAGGGTCGACACTAACAAATCTGCATCCGTTGCCGTAAAATACGTTCCGATCATCGCGGACCCCCGCCCGTGATCGCGAAGGGTCTCTCGATCGTCGGATTCGATAGTCGATGAACCAGATCCTACAGCTCAAATCCTGTTTCGCATCAACCAAACAAGCGACATACCCGGGGCTGAAGTAACTAGTATTAAAGTCTTCCTCCTCTATAAGTCTCCAGTTCGGATCATATTCGAGCGCAACGTTGTTAGCACCGTCAAAATACCGATGCTTGATAAATCCTAGGTCAGAGCCTGCTAGGTCAAATTCGCAGAGTTCGAGCACCTGAAAACAGACGAGGTCTTGTGCTAGGATTGTGAAGTACTGCTTCTCTTCTTTTTCGCAGTTGTTATTGGTGGTACAGATCCCCGATCTACCAGTGGAACCGCCAATCGCACGACCAAGTACATTTTGCGGATTTGGGTGGTTTGCTATCTGGTACCTTCGTTGCATAGCATCCCGCGATTCGCGGCAAGCGGTCCATAAGCCGCTGTCGATCAGGTACGTCGACGGGTTCTGTGTAGTCCAGGGAACCTCTGCTGTTGGGGCCAAATAGGATCTCGGCGCAGAAAATCGTTTGTAAGAGGAATCTCGACGGATACCAAATGGTATGCACTCATTCTGTATGTCATTGGAGCCTTCTTTCTCGATATTTGTCATGAAAAAGAAGTGCACTCCTGGCCGCACATCCCGGATCGCAAGATCCCATATCACGTCTCTTAATTCCTTTGGTAAATTGCTAAATTGGGTGAAGGTGCAACCGTGGCTTGGTTGCCTCGTGGATATCTCGCTGTCATCCATAACTCTGCAACGGCGTTGAGTATTGAGAAGTGTTGGATGGACAAGGTCTATCGATTGGCTTATCTAATCAGCCAGGTGATGGCAATCCCGACAAGAAGAATCTGAAATCTCAATCTAGAGTTGATCAGACCTCAGATTTTGGTTACGGTGAATGTGAGTTTGCGAATATCGGGATTCGGAACATCGAAATACTATGACAGGCGGAGAAGTCGAAATGGCTACAGACTACAATGCTGAGTGAAACGGCAGGAATTTATACCGCTTCCTAAATCACCAGTGACTCAGAACACATGCTGCTAGGTAATTCTAAGTTCAACCAATGTTGCGTCTATTGCCCATATTAACTTTGATCTATTGAGGCACCAGCATCTCCAAGAAATGGGAACTCAAAATATTATGTAAGCAATAGCAGGACATCTAGAAGCTTAACATAGGTATTAATAAGTAGGTCGATAATAGTCTTAATTCATATCTCGAAGCCTATTATAACCAAACAACCTACATATATCGTTCAGCATCCATTCAGCTCCCTCTAAGGCCCTTTCGGTGTTTCGGCTCAGCCACCACGTTCTGCACGCTAAGCCTGCGAGGTCTTCAGCACGAACATGGGGGTACAGCCTTAAATTCCCCAATCTGTTCTAGTTGGATTATCCCCTGTAATGAGCCTGTGAGCTTATCTGCCGTGGGTCACAGGTATTCATTATGCGGGGGGTTAGGGCTAAATAAGCATTGCTAAGGACCCAACTTTGTGGATGGCGTTGGAGCAAACTTCAACCTTGAAATCCCAAGAATTACCTACCATAGTAGTATTCATCAGTATGGACTGCTGGGTAATCACAGGAAGCGTGCCTCGTAGTAGACACAGATGGGGTGTTGCTCTGATGTTACCAACAGCAACGCTCATGCTCCCTGCATTCTAGGGAAATGAGATTGAGGATTCGGGTAAATTGTGACTATTTTGGTGCTTACATTCAAGCACCCCAGAACGAATCAGACATCGATATTTCGCCCTCAAGCTGCATATTCTGCAACCCGTCAGATGGCGCAGTCTCCGTACAATCCTGACGGGCACGGGGCGATCCAATTGGCGTCTGCAACTCTGAGTCCAGCAGTCCGGGGTCTCGGAAAGGACAAAGAGATAAGCGATCTTGTCTACTTCCTAGAGGACGTGTCGGTTTCTGTCGTACGCCTTTGGCTGAACACGGGGGACCATGTTTCGATATTTTTAATATTTGCATTGGGCGATGATACGACTATGGCAATGCGATAGATGCCTATGGTCTTAGACTGACACTATCCTATAGGTGGTCACCTCGTACGCATCGTGATGAAGTCCTACGTAGACCAGCAAAGTTTCCAACATGTCATGTCTTATGTACTTATCAGCTAGACCTCTGTTGTCGCTAACCACCAACTGACAAGAGCTGCAGGTTAGTTGGCACCCCCTAGTCGTAAGCCCAGCCCAAAAAATAAGACCCTGAAAAACTTCATAGCGGGCTAGACTGAATGACTAACCTAGCTGCATCTGGACCGTCCTTCAGAAGGATGCGATTTTCTTACATATTCAGCCGTACTTCCGTGCGTTCACGTCTTACCAACTTTTTCTTGTTTGCTTCCTAACCATTTCCTCTGCGTCTTCTGTCCTACACAAGCTTTGCTACGCAGGACTCCTGTGTGGCTTGACTGCCAGGCTTTGACTTACTGCTCGTTGAGCGGTGACTACAAGCGTGAGACAATTGAGGCCTGAGAAGGAAGCAGGCACCAGAACGGAGTCTATTCTTAGCTGGAGTTCTCATAAAACCTACCTATCCAGCTGACTCGCGAACGTCTATTTGTTGACGTTACTCATTGGAAAGAATAACATACGTACCTAACCTGCTCAGTCCGAGCTTTGGGCGTTTTCACACCATCTTACGTATACCCACCTCCCTAGTTACCCAAAAAGGTAACTTACAAACCCAAGCTCCTAACTGAGCGCACTTGTTCCAACGTTCCCGTCACCTCAGCTTCTTTTACACCCCCATCATTTCGCCAAATACAAATCTTCGAGAAGACCACTATACAAAATGTATATTTCCAGATCATCCGCGGCGGCCCTGCCGACTGCTCTCCTGCCGCTCCTTTTTCTCTCGGGATCGTCGCTAGGCGCTATGGCATCAGTAGCGGACCGATCCGCATGCATCCGCAGCGGCGCCGTCGAGCTGTCCCAAGCTGCTGCCTGCGGTGACAAGGGGTCTCTCGAGCACTGCTTCAAGACTGCAGGCGAATACATCGAGGCCAGCGACCTGGAGCGATGCTTCCGGAACGCCGGATGCACTAACGCCGAGGCGGGCATCGAAGCCGCCTTCATCATCCACAACTGCGAGAACCCCAAGTCCGACGCTGAGCTACGGCGGCGTGGACCCGAGCCTATTCCAGGTAAGACTCCCTAAATAGAAGGGAAGAAAAAAAGGAAAATTGGCCGATGGATGAAGTATTAGGTAGCTAACGCGGCATCGCTCGCAGCCCCAACACCAGCACCTGTACCCGTCCCACAAGACACCGCGACCTCCACCGCCTCCAACAACGGCGGCTTCACACCCACAATCCAATGCAGCACCTCAACCGACATCTCCACCTCCTCCTGCCCAATCCAATCCACAGGCTCCGAATCAGGCCAGACCCTCCCGTGTTTCGCAACCACAGTCCCAACCCAAGTCTGCGCAGCCGAAAACCTCTGCATGAAGGACAAAAACGGCATCGAGCTCTGCATGCGGCGGCAGGACGCGCCGGACACGAGCGGCCTCGTCGTGACCATCTTCCTGGCCATCTGCTTCGCCGTTAGCTTCGGACTGCTATTGTTCTTCGCGTGCCGATCTAAGGTTGCTGAGCGCAAGAGGCGCGCCCGCAGTCAGGCTGCTGCTATTGCTAAGAGCAATGCTGCGGCGAATGCGGGAGATGCGACGATGGCGCCGACGGAGGAGACCCCGTTTAATAAGCGTGATCATAGTCCTATGAGTGCTGTGCATGGGCAGAATCCGTTTGAGGATGGGCCGAGGTATTAGGAGTGCGAGGATGATGAGAGTGCGTGATGAGGTAGTGTAGGATGGCCGGGCGGGATGGACTGCGAAAGTGATGGACGATACGGCATCCCTTTTAAGTGGCTGAGACAAGCGCAGAAGAAGAACGAGATGAGTTGAATCGCGGTGGAGGTTCTCCAGTGAGCGAGCATATTGAAGAAAAGAAAAGAAAAGAAAAGAGAAATGGACGGCGCTCGGAAGCTAGGTCAAAATTACATCAGGAAACTTGTTTAGATACCTCGGGCGTCTCTGCTTTTATTATCGATTTGCTTTCCCCCTGCATTCATTCTCGTATTTACCATAGCCTTATGGGGCTGCGGGCTGCTTGTACATTATGACGTGATGAGTGATCGGCTTGGCGATAATCTCTGGTGGTTTCAAATGTCCCCGGTTTTGAAATGTCACAAAAAGTGGGTGTTGAATATCCACAGCCTACGATTATAACGAGAGTCTCTTTGTTCGCTGTAAGTCTTTGATAATGGAGTTACAGCAGTCGTTGGAACCTAAATAGATACCTCTGAAGAATACTACCTATGCTCTTATATATCCTGACACGACCAGTTCTGCTGTATGTCGAGAATTCCACATCCACAACGTGCAAGTGAAGCTTTACGTGGGGGAGCATAGCATGACATCGTCAACCCACTTCTCTACGCCGGACATGCCGCTGTATAGGTATATATCTCTCGACAAGGCAGTTCCTATGCTTTTTGAGGACGGAGTAGAACGAGAAAAAGGGAGGCGACGAGGCTAGCATTTTCGCTCCATTAGCACTAATAACTATGTCTTAGTTGAATTCATATAATGATTCATGACCCTTTACAATGAATGGCCTTGACAAGATTTCTACGAGTTTCATTTTGTTACACTTTTCTGGTCCGGAATTGCCAAAGTCCGTATTTGGTTGGGTCGAAGCTCAAAGAATTTATGGCTCGATGGTAGAGGTGACATCGAGCCATAAATCGCTTGCCTCCCGCAACCTAACATGCCAATTATATGCCGATTATATGTCAATTGCATACTAACAGGATTGCATACCTAATATAATATCTATAATTGCATTATTTAGGTAATGTAGAAAATTTATTCAATTGCTCTTGCCTTATTGCCTTCGCATACCCTATCTCTTATATTATGCCTGACTCTTGTGTAAGGACCTAGCATTGCAGTCTCTCGGAGTGGGTCAACAATGTATTCCAACAGCAGGAAGACAGCTATTAATTGCGAGCATTCAAGGGCTATCTATCTTCTGTCTTAATCTCACTACGCAGACCATCACGATGTCACATCACCCATAAATTCTTAAAAAGCGCACTTTATTACGGATGCTCAGCGAGAAAATTCCCATTCATAATAATGACCATTGATAGCGGCCTAAAATTTTGCATCTCTGGGGGTGCGAGAGTTGAGAGAAAAGATAAGATGCGACACGCCTCTCTTCCTTTCTTCTCGCGCAAATGCAGTGCTCTAACAGCATAGAATATTCCTTCGTGTTTCGACGACTGCCCCAAGAAGGGCGATACGTCTTGATAGTGGTTACAAAGTTTGCCCGTTGCATTAGGTACTCACCCAGCAACGGTCCAAAAGGATGGGGTACATGAGAGAGAAAAACTCTGGCGAAAGGTCGGCTCACCCCGTACTTCCGCGCAGAGAAAAAGAGAACCTCGCAACGATCCTAACCTCCATGCTGACCTTTCCTCTCGGATATCTGGAGTACTTCTAAGCAATTACAGCCTTTTAATCAAGTCCTTGCAGTCGCGCTAGACTGCAGGGACAGAGTGATTAGGCGATCCAGCTCCTACGATAGGACTCCCGATCTCACCAGGGGCTCCCACACTCCGCGGGAATGGCACCGGCACAGATCCGCCATCCGGTTCGAACCGAATAGAGATCTTACCATTTTCGCCGTGTCTAACGTCGAAACTCCCGCCACCGTTCTGGGGATTGCCTTCGGTTTCACACATTTCCAATAACTCTGCCTCAGAAACGGGCTCATGCCCTGGTAGATTGAGAGTATCTACGTGGGCTTTGATGGCATGTAGACCAATGAATCTGTTCGAGTCCGCGGCATGGGGCTCTAAGTCCTTACATGCACTCACAAGCATCTGACGAACGGCAACGGACCGAGGTTGAGAGGCTCGTATACCAGGAGCCGGCGTACCGAAAGCGGGATTCGGCGGCCATGCCGGATTCGCAAAACCGGGTGGCGGAGAAAACACACTAGGATGACCCCATGTATTCAGTGGCGAGCCGACAAACGGATCCATAAACGGCGCTTGTGGGAACGGCCGAGCCCCTGGAGCAGCGGTGCCACGACGCGCAGAGTTAACACCTCCAAAAGGTTCGTCCGTATCATCGAGCAAAGCACTGCTACCTAGATGATTGCTCATATCGTCAATGTCCGCGGATATGTCTTGACTCCTTTGTCCATGAACAACGCTTCCTGGTCTACCAATCGGTGCTGGTTTGCCAATTGGCTGAACTGAACCACTAGGCAGCGGGCTCGCATCAAAAGACGCGGACGCTTGGCGCGAATGTGACGGTGGCTGTCTTGAAGCACTTTCCGGTGAGAACTCGTGATGATGCATACCGGGTAAGGGTTGCTCTGCCGGTGGGTGAAATCCGGGTGGCGCGTGTGGTATTGGAAAGGCGCGGCCACCCATAGGACTAGGAATAGAGAAACCCGGTGGTGCTGGCATGCCCATAGGACGGAAGTTTCCAGGAGGCGGAAATATGGGCTCATGCATTCGATTGAAACCAGGCGGTATTTGCGGTTGCATAATTCCGGGAGGATACTGCATGCCCATGGGTAATCCCATATTAAACGGCGCTTGATGCGAACCAGGAGGGCTCTTGAGCCCGGCATGGAGAGGAGAGGCCGGCTGAATCGGAGGGCCCGCACCCATTGGACCAGTAGACGACACTTTTCTCGGTGGGCCAATGGGGCCCGGGCTCGTATGTAGCGGAGTTAGTGTGTGCGGCGATGCATTCTGACTGGGACCGGAAGCGGAATGAGAAGCCTGAGAAGCTGATCTCGTTACCTCTTGAGAGGCTGACCGAGGTTTTATGGGAGTTGGAGCCTTTGGTAGAGCGGGAGTTGCAACAGCGATTTGTGGCGACGGAGCAGGCTGGTGAGGAAGCGCGGGAACTGAGATAGGCGGCTGTTTCTTTGCCGGCTGCGTTGGAATTGGGGCCACAGGTGTCGCAGCCTTGGTTGCCGCCTTTTCCTTTTCCTCTTGCTTTGACTTTTCCTTGGCGTCACGTTCAGCCTTGGCTTGAACCGCTCTTAATTCCTTGTCCCTCTTGTCCTTTTCGTGCTTCTCCCTCCTCTCTCGAGTTTCACGTTCCTTGAGCTCGCGGGCTTCTTGCTCTTTGCGCCGTTGCTCCTCCTTCAGCTTTTTCTCGCGCTCCTTTGCTTCACGAGCCTTCCGCTCTTGTTCAAGCTGCTTCTCCTTCTGCTCCTGAGCTCGTCGCTGGCGCTCTTGTTCCTTTCTCAGACGCTCCTCTTCCTCGGCCTTTTTCTGTGCTTCTTTCTTCTTTCGCCTCTCTTCGGCCTTGAGTCGAGCTTCTTCCTGTTTTCTCGTCTCCTCTGCTAACCGGGCTGCTTCTTCCGCTGCTTTGGCAGCATCTCGCTTTGCTTTCTCCTCGAGCTGCGCCTGCTTTTTCTGCGCCGCCTTGTCTTTTCGCTTTTGAGCTTCCTTGGCTTTTTTGGCTTTTCGTTGGCTCTCCTCCGTCTTTTCCTGCTCCAGCTCTTCAAGGAGTTTCTCTTGCCGTTCTCTGGCGACCTTCTCTCTGTATGCGGTTAAAACTCTTTGCTCAAACATACGTGCAGCAAAGATTTGAAACATCCGACGGCCCTCTTCCATACGTTGCTCTTCGGTCATAGTGTCCTGTATAGAATATCAGCGAAAGCTGCGTCCGAATTAGATTTTTGCTAGATACCTCTTCCTCCTCGTAGTCCTCCTCGTCCTGACTATCATAATCATCCTCTTCCTCTTCCTCGTCTTCGAACTCATCGTCTTCAGGAGGAGCATGGTTATGAGGGTTAGGTAGAGAGGCGCCATTAACGCCGTGACCATATCCTCCGGTGTAGTGATCTTTTGCATCCTCCTCGCGGGCCATCCTACGCTCCGCTAGCTGTTCCATCATCTCAATGAACTTCTTGCCATCGTTCTTGAGTAAGTCGTCTGCTACAGTAAGAATTCCGCCTAGAACATGTTATTCAAACACGTTGGACACACGTATGAATTGGGGATGGAGTGCAACTTACCTTTGACAGTGAGACTTTGGCCGAAGTTGAAAAAGTCATTAGGATAGGTGTCGCGAGGAATCTCCTCAGGTTCATCTTCATCCTCCTCTTCATCCAGTCCGTCGACGTCGCTATAGTCCTCGACATCCTCTTCCTCGTCTTCGTCATTGTCTACGTGTTCCACTATGCGACCGTGAGAAGGGTGATGGTTCGAATATCGAGACGGTAGGGCTCCGGGAGGATGCAGTCCACTCATAGGGCCGAATCTTTTAGGAGAGAACATAGGAGGCGCATTCGGATGGTTATGAGGCTGATTAGCAAACGACTCGAGCTCCTGATAGTAAGCATCGTAGAGGCCTTCCAATTCTTCCTCGATCGCAGTTCTTTTGCGCCCGCAGACAGAACAGCTGCATGTATGCTTTTGCTGCTCCTTCATCTTCTTGAGTACAGCATCCTTCTCCACCTTGACCAAAGATTTCCGTTCGTCTTCTCCCAGACCAAGCCAGAATTGCTTTATCCGTTCTCGCTCCTCTGGGCCAGAAGTGTTCCATATCTTCTCTTTAGATATGCCAGAGGGATTGGGGTTTGCGGGTTCCTCGCTCGGTCCCTTCTTCTTCTTTTTCTTAGACTTCTTGGACTTTCGCGTCGACCCATTGGAAGCTTGGCCAAAATCGTCGTGGTGGTCGTCGTCACTTTCAGTTTCGTCTCCCCAGTCTTCCCCATTGTGATTGTGATCATGATTATGAGATGCATGAGTCTCACTTGGTATACTATTCCGGGAGTCGTGTACATCTTGTCTCTGCGACTCTGCTGCAGCAGGTAAAGGCGCGCTGCTGCTGGAAGCTGGACTAGGAAGTCCGTTCGCGGCGGTTTCTGCTTGCTCCGCAGCAGCCTTTGCAGCAGCTTTCGCTCGACGTTTTTGCTTCTTGCGATTTACTGGCTGCGCGGGGGGTACGTCGGCGGCAGCTTGGGAATTAGTAGGAGCACCTCCTCTAGAGGATGACGTCGTGGTGGGCGACGGTTGAGCGGGTGGAGTAGACGCAGAAGACTTGGGAACAGAGATATACTTCGTTCCATCCTTATTCGTATACTTGGCTGTAGCCTTCGGGGCGGGTGACGCAGGAGCCTGTGTGGCCGGCTGTCGGTTATTGTTTTTCGCAGGCATTCTTGCTAAAGGGAGGTTTATGACGCGAAGGTGTACGGAGTCATGTGCGATCAATCACTTGGAGAAACTCCAGGTCGAAGGGCTCAGAAGTGGGCGACACGTTTCCCTAGAGGCAGATTTAACAATACGACTCAAATTGTAAGTATGATTAATGGCTAGATGAGCAGTTGTGCTTTGTTTGGTGAAGTTGAATTCGCGGTTGTTGCCCCTCTCCAACTTTGGTAAATTGGCGACAGTCCGAACCCGAAGCAGACGCCGCAATTTACTGTGTGGTGTTATCTCTGCCTTGGCCAGGTAATTATGCTGGGGTACAAGCCGGTTGGCAGTCGGAGTGGTGGCTGGTGGCCGTGGTGAAGCTGTTTGTTGGTTAAATTCGCTATGGTCGGCGAGATTTTGATGTTGGCGTTTATTGCGTCTGGCTTTTCCACTTTCCACCAAAAGACGTCGAAATCTCAGTGTAGGCAGGTACAATCTCAAAGTACATAGCTTACCCTTTGGCGTGGTGGTACGTACACTTGCTATTGGATCGGTTGTCGCGCAAGCCTTAGGTAAGCTAGGTAAGGCAGGTTCAACCACTCCTCCACACAGCCTCACCTCATCAGCCCCAGTTTTGCCGGGAGAACAAGCCAAGATAAGCGATAAGTACGTAATCTGGCAGCTGTCGGGCTAGTGCAACAGTCACATGACCTTTAATACCCCTCCACCCCATTTCGAAAGTTGAGGCAGCCCGAAACAGCGCAAATGAGCAAGACCAATTCTGACCAATACAACAACACCTTGATGGCCCAAGTTGATATTGCCAGCCTCTGGGGGGTCATCTTTTCTTCCCCTTTGGAATCCACTCTCCCATTTTATATCTATTGGACATATTCAACGAGTACTCATTCGTATAAGTGTACGTGAGATGATGCATTACTCGTCATTCACTATCAGTTACAGTTCTGATTCTTCGGAAGTCCATCCACATCTCTAGACATCTAGACAAGTAATGAATAAAAATTGGCGGATTTTGACCAGCTATAAGAATAGCCATCCATTAATAACGAGAAAGAAATTACGTCTGGTGTCTATTCTAGGGATCTAGGGATGCTGTTATTTCACTTCAGGATGTTCACTGCAGCTAGGAGCCGAATCCGAGCTTCACACAACACATCCCTCCCCGAGTCTACCAAATGCTCCGTGGAAGGAGTTAGATTTTCCTAGCAACCCCAAAACAAATGGATGGTTTCAGTATTGCTCCACGCCTTGCAACAGAATACATCTGTTCTTATTGATCACGGACCTAGTGCTCCATAGCATTGTGCGCCCTGTCTATCTTCTACGAATTTGGCCAGTTGAAATCGGTTCACAACCGTTACTCCGAATATCGTCAAGCAAACATGCACAGTATTATAGTACTACATCACAATGACTAGTCAACCAGCTGGTATATAGGACACGACCCGTCAAAACACAGCGTCGGGAAGTACTGACGCTGTTAGCTGCTACAGGCCCAATCATATTAAACCGATGCGGCAGGCTCGATGTTTCCCCATGATCTACTCACAAGTGTGCGGTATGACATATACCATGATAGTATTTTATAGTGGGTTAAGATGGGGGGAGTATGCACTAGAAACACGCACTACCCAGTTTTTCTACGCTGAGACCTGCAGCCCGTTGGGCGATCTTAATCAGCCAAGCGTGTCAACCCGGAAGCGGTCAGCTCCATGAGCTAGCTCGATTTGTTCCCTCGGTCCCCTCAACGTTGTCGAATCGATAGCCTGAAACTCTCTATCTGTTGATATAGGCTATCAAAAGCTGCGAGATTCTGCTAGTTTAGTCGGCAAGGAGACAAGTTACGTATTATTGGGTCCACCTCAATCATGAGATGAACTCCGCAACATCCATCCTTATTATTATGTATGAGATTTGTGGTATCTTGACTGGCCGAATAACGAAGAAAGTCTCACGCTCCTTTCTCGACGCCGACTGGCTCCCCCGTAGTTTGCGATCTTTTGCTGTCTGGCAGCCAACTCAGTCACGAGTCGTTTATTGGTGTTCGTCAGCCCATGTCAAGTTATAACGGACCAATCGTGCTTGAAGCTGAATTGCATTTGCAAATGCCCTTGTTGACTATCTGATGCTGTGGCACAGCTCTAAGAGAATCTATCTCATCGCGCCGGCAGCTTGTAACGTAGCAAGTTTTTCGGGGTGTTAGCATGGCTACAGCTTAGTGGCGGTATCTCGCAGCTTTTACATCAGCTCAGCATGCAGTGTTAAGTAAAAGTAATACCATTTGAGCATTTGAGCAAGTTTGCTCGGCTATGAATGATGGCAGAAAATATGTTAGGTATATAAACTGAGCAAAGGGATCAAACACAATTTTCTACCTACATCTGTATCTTGTACTTGCTAGGTTTCCCGGAGCTACTATATTTGTTTAATACATCTGGGCTGTTTCGCAACTGATTAAGTCTGGTGTCGATCCCGACCAATTACATCCCTTCATTTTTGAAGCTGAAGCCCAAGTTACAGGGGCTACCAACACGTACTAAGAACTGAATCCTTTAACGGAGGCTTTAAATTCTACCGCGAAACCCGGTCCTGTCTAGGCCTTTGCGCAGGCCGCTCGTATTCGACAATTTTTCTAACCCAAACATATCTTAACCGTCAGAATCTCGCAGAAGGAAATAAAAAAGAATAGGATCGAAAGGAAGAATTAAAAAAGAAATAATATCTCAACTCAGGAAATTTGGAAACGCCTACATCGACGGTTTACTCCTTATTAGCGCTCGACGCGGAGACCCCGAAGCTCCTATCTAAGCAACTGAAACTCACGTCAACCTTTGGTCGCCGGGAGCCTATCTGCGCTTACATACTTCAATCCACCACGCGGTGACAACTCACCGAGCTGGAGACAGCGCCAACGAGCTCTCGATCCCTCACTAATCCAGTTCCAAACACAAAACGAGCCTAAGGATTTTGTCCCGACGACAATAGTAGACGACGAGAACAAGCAAGATCTCGGGATTGGCATAGTTCGCGTCGAGCAATGGCGAGTTCGAATCCGCAGAATGTCATTCGTAGGTATGTTCAATTCGACCGTCGATCCCTTCTTCAGATACCTTCGAATCATCACCACCCCCACGACGTCACCCCCTTACGGGACTCGTGATCATTCTAGCCCGCCGTTCTGAACCACGACCACCTCTCGCGAACCCTGCGCATCGCCGTTCACTGCTACGCTTACCTGTACGCACTATACATTACTAATACAGCTGTTAGGAAACTAGTCATCATTGGCGATGGAGCTTGCGGCAAGACCTCTTTACTGAGTGTTTTCACCCTAGGATACTTCCCAACCGTACGTTCACTTTTCTCCCACCCCCTTTCCCTTAACCTTTTGGTTGCATGCATTTGCTGACAGTTTGGATATAGCACTACGTAAGCAAATATAATTATAGTCCTGCTACGAGGCCGATGGACTAACGAACGCTCCCCTCTCAGATCCCAACCGTATTTGAAAACTACGTCACAGATTGCAGAGTGGACGGCAAATCGGTACAATTAGCATTATGGGATACGGCAGGACAAGAAGACTACGAACGACTGCGGCCGCTCGCATACTCGAAGGCGCACGTACTACTAATAGGATTCTCGATCGAGTCGCCGGATTCACTCGATAACGTAAAACACAAGGTTAGACATGCCACTGAACTGCCACTTCCAATTAGCGGCAAGGAAGAGCCAAAAGAAAAACTGTAGCTGACAGGAGATACAGTGGATAGAAGAAGCAACAGAACGGTGCCCAGGGGTCCCTATCATCCTAGTAGGTCTAAAAAAGGATCTTCGGGATGACCCCGTAGCGATCGAGGAAATGCGCAAGAAGAGTCTTAAGTTCGTGACGGAGCGACAAGGAGAACAGGCCGCACAGGAAATAGGCGCGCGCAAATACCTTGAGTGCTCTAGTCTTAGCGGCGAAGGCGTCGACGACGTCTTCGAGGCTGCGACCCGCGCAGCCCTACTTACCTTTGAGAAAGGAGAAGGTGGCGGTTGCTGTGTCATATTATGAGCCGACACCACACCGCATAAATCGGGAACAGGACGAACGGATCTCCCCAGGGGCAGCTAAAAGGGTGTAAATTGTGGAGTTTGGCGGCACTGATATTTGAATATTTCTTTTGTTGCCTTGAGATATGAGAACAGCAAAGAAGAGATAAGGAGGAAGAGAAGACATTACGAGGAGTTGCGTGCCAAAAGCCAGCGGAATAGGGGTTGGTATCTACAGCAATCTACGAGACGGAGACGAACTTCTTGGCAAGACCTACAATCTACCTACGTACGCAGCATCACTACCATCTATCCATCATCGACAGTGTCGAGCAGATCTAACGCGACACCTTACCCTCGCTCACCCACGATTGAACTACGAAAACATCCCGTCCGTCTATCTAGGTTGGAACAGACTGAATGAACTGACTATAGTGGAGCGATCCTGAAGCTTCCAAGGGGGGTCTCTTGTGAGAAATAATTGGATAATAGGGAGAAGAAGAAGCAAATCAACACAAACAATTTCTGTACTAATAACAGTTTGCTTCCAACATAGAAAGTGAAGCATACGTATGCACTGGGGTTCAACGAAGGATTCCCAACGTTTTTTTTCCAATGCCGGTTCTACTGACTATTTCTCCACCCTGATCAATCAATCCTGTTGTCGCTAGTCGCTTGAAGCAAGCAAACAAATCGGAGATCTATCTACCTACCTAATAAGGCATCTGCATCCTCACGGGCAGCCCTCGGCAATTACACGTAGATGATCGAATGATCTGGACGATTCCGAATTCCGCATCTTGGAACGCCAAGGCGAAGTGGCGATCATGGTAGAAAAATACGGCAAGAATGAAAACACACAACTTGTATGCAGGATCGAGAAATCACGTAATAATATCATTGATCCAGATGCTTTTTTCCTAGTCCTTGTGATGCTGGAGATATTCTATAGTACAAGGAGTTCTTCTACATAGACCAGAAAATTCGCACACATCTTTGACGAATGACGGAGCAAGAAGCCAAAGAGCTCTCTCATCGCGTCCAACCATGATTCCAAGGCTCGCGAGCCGGCGTTTCGGTCTGCGGCCTCGCGTATTCAATTGGAATGCTGTTGTGTCCGTATAGACCCTTCTTCTCCATGGCCACGCGGTACAAGTATCCCTCGTCTCGCGTGCCCGGTCCGCTCGTCTTGCGTAATTCCTCGCAGGCATTGTGCATCGATTGGTACATTCTGCGCGCAAAGTTAGTAACAGGTAACAGTAAACTAGTCATTATAGCCCCCACCGCGTAGCGCGGTGCAAGATAGATAGATAAGACATACCGTTCTAACTCGTGCTGCCTCCTCTCCCGCTCCTTGCGCTGGTACAATAGCCATGCGCGGTGGATAGTCCAATGGCGGAGCGCGCGATTACGCGCGAATCTTAGGGGAGCCGGGACGGCTCGAGGCATCGAGGCTTTCAGGTTCACGATTCGCGGGTCGGGACCCTCGCCTTTCCCCTTTCGGCGCTTCTTCTTGGAGCCTTTCCCTCCTTGGGCCTTGGCATTTTGGGGTGCTGTGGTGTGTATTGAGCGAGACGCTGTTGCTGCTGCTGCGGCTGCAGTCTGCGTTGGCGCTATGAGACGCGCGCAGGGGAAGAGGCTGGAGAAGGAATTAGGAGCTGGGAGCCTCGTGAAGAGGCTGCGAAACGTAGGCGTAAACATCGTGTCTAAGCCTTAGGACAAATTCTTTAGAGCTGCCTGTATATAGAGTATTCTAATTGCCGCTGCTGCTGTCGTCGCCACGGAAATCGCAGTTCTCGCTCCCGTCTGCGTCCGGGGTTCGTCTTCACTACCCCAAATTCCTCAAAGCACTTGTCCCCTCCTCCAGGGAAATCAACGCTAGGACCTCCTTGTATTCTGCCGGAGTCACCTCTTGTCCAGCAGATCACTCGTCTTCCTCCTAGATCGCCTTCGTCTTGATCGGGGCCGGAGGTCTACGTTTTGGTGGGCGCCGTCAATGGCGGCCTAAGGGAGGAAGATCCGTTAAGAGACGTATCTGCCGATCCTTCGAGGTAGCGCAATTTACTTTTCTGGAGTAGCGTGAGGGAACTGCCGCGATCGTGAGCTTCGAGAATTGGAAGCTCCTGGTGTGATTTAATTGATCAATCACAAGAAAAAAGTACATGGTGGATCAATTATCTTCCACGACCGTTCCGGCGGGACCCGCCAGCCCGCGCCTCCAGGAGTGGGAGCTAGGTAAGTGGGGATTAGTGCAGTTCCATTGGGTTACGGCTGAATGTACCAATGTGGGGCAATGATGTTCCAACTATCCGCTTTAAAACGGGATTCTATCACTCAATGTTCCTTTGGAAATAGCAGAGGAATTATCATATTTTACTCTTCAACAGTTGTATAAATGTACCAAACTTCTGTATTCCTTGTGCTCTTGATAAAACCATCATTTAATAAGCTATAGCATTGGCCGAGAGCTTGACTTACTTTTCCTCTTGCACATAACGTCGGGTTTGCGGGTATCACTTCAATAGTTATGCAGCAAGTTATGAGAAACTTCTTGAGGACCCTTTCATAAAGGACGGCCATAATTACACCGGTTTTTGGTTCGTTTCTTTATCTGTCGGTTCGATTCTCAATACACATTCGCTAAACATGGGCACTTCTAGTTGTTGCTAACTTTGCTCGTATCTTTATTATTCTCATATTGGTATGCAAAATCAATACCTTAAACATTATCAGTGCCTCGGTTGCTGTTGATAACCAGCAAGACTACGGGACAATGTAAGACGATCCCAGAACAACAGATTACAAACAACTTCCCGCTCTTGCTTAGCTACCTTATGTATAGTCTGAGTTGGCTATGATCGCAGAGTCACTGTTAATATAGTTAGGATTTACTGTTCATATTGAGGGTATTCAATTAGTGAATATGGCCCTGACTATTCATAACTGCATACATACTGCCTTCAGAAATAATTATATGCAGATAATCAGCTACATAACGTTTACGGGCTAGCGAAAAGTTAAGATAAGATTTTACCGAGGTCTATCCGAACATACAATTGAACGTCGTTCCATCGCGACATCCCAACCCCAATGTGACGTAGGCTTCTATCTAAAGGTCTCGAGCCATGGACCAGTCAATGCAAAGAAATCCTCCGAAAGGACATGCAAGGAATAAATCAATACGTGAGTTAAACTCCGATTTCTTCTCTTTTAATTAATTTATGGGAGTGGAAGTTGGATACGGCCTTTAATGAGTTTGGGCGATCAGATGGGACGATAGACTATGTACATCTATGATGGCAGCTTCTAACGAAACGTAAAGGCTACTGACTGCAGGTGCCTACCTATTGGAAGGTGGTACCCCCACGCCATGAAATCCCTTCTTGTTCCCTTTTTACTACATTGCATGTTTTTTGTAAAGAATAGACATGAAATCATAATGTCTTTTACTAACGTGTTCCGATCTATAGCCTCTCGGCCAAGATCGTCGACAAAAGGGCCGCTCGACGCAGATGAGTAAGCTTAGTCATGCCAGGATTTGCTTGCAATAACAGCTCACTCAGAGGCCGCAGAGCTCCTATAACATCACCCATCACATCCCAAGCAGCCCGTTTCAGCAGTAGTCAGCAGGCGAGTCCACGGACGAGTCTCTCCATAGCTCGCTCATCGCCTGTACCTAGGTCCCCGGCTATATCAAATGCGCCGATAACATCCAAGGACTTCTCATTCCTCCTCCGACCCGAGATCTACCACCAGCTTTCACCACTTTCCATCCCAGCCCCCTTCCGTAACCCTTCTAGGCAACCCTCACCAGAGACCCCTATACCGGAACTCCTGAACCATGGCCACTTCCGTGCGGCCGCCATTGCCGCCGTCCAGGCATTAACCAGCAGCCCCGTGTCGGCCACCACAGCCGCAGCGCACCCGCCCGTGGACCCCACAGATCATGCGCGCGTCTTCGAGCTACTGTACACACGCTTAGCGTGTCTGTGCCTTATCGATGCGACCTCACTCGCCGCGCAAGAATCCAAGGCCCTCGAGGACCTCAACTCGGCTTTCTACTTGGACCCACTGACCGGAGCGCACCTCGTCCCCTGGGAACTGCGTGTCTTGGGCGTACGGCTTCAGGCTATTGGGTTTGGAGATCCACGACGAGCCGTTATGAGTTACTATGAGTTAGCCCGCGAGGCCCGCGCACAAATCGCACTGGCTGGGAAGGCGCATGATCATTCCGCAGCTGAGCTCTGGAAACATCGACTCTCTGAATTGGGCATCAAAGTCGCGGGTGCGCTCATCGAGATGGATGACCTGGCTGGTGCCGCCGAGCACCTCGCTACGCTGGGAGATGGGCACCAGCCCTTTAAGGCTGATAGCGATGGGCAAGGAAGGCTAGCTATGAGTCGCGCTCTTTTATGGTTACATCTAGGCGATGTTGAGGCAGCAAGACGCTGTGTCAGGGGTAAGGAGGGAAAGGGCGACTCAACCGGTGAGCGCATTGTGAATGCCCTGGCTGACATGGCAGACGGTGAGTATGAGTCTGCGCTGAAGCAGTGGCAAGCGTTGAAGGACTCGATGGAGGAGAATGACATACACGATGAGATGGTCGGGGTGAATCTGGCTGTCTGTCTGCTCTATACTGGGAGAATGCCCGAGGTGAGTTCAATCAGTATGACGACACCGTTGTCTACATCAATACTAATAATTACAAGGCCAAGGATATCTTAGAGGGATTAGTTGATGCGGGCCACACCTCTCACACGCTTCTATTCAACCTGACAACTATGTACGAACTTTGCACGGACAGACACAAGAGCCTCAAAGTCAAACTAGCGGAACGAGTGGCTTCTAAGCCGCCCTCGCAACAGGGATGGGAGAAGACGAACGCAGATTTTAAGTTGTAGATTGTAGGTATGCCTAGAATGCGTCATATCAGCATTTTATGATTAGGAGTTGGTCATCGGTGGGTTCTGGGACATAATGAGTCAATAGCATGTATTCATAATCAGTCGACATTTCGCATTGAATTGAGTAACCTGTTGGGAAGCTCTGGTATCACAAGTCTAATAGCCTGTACAAAATACAGCATAGAACCTTCCTGAGCTGCTGGGTATCACGCCAAGTTCTGAGGCCGCTTTGATTGACCCTGAAATCATTCCCTAACGCCCTGTGTAACGCCATGCTGACCTTGAATAATCACTCATTTGAGGAACATACCGGTCGTGAGTGAACATACAGACTCCGAATAGCCTTACTTCTCCAGATTTTTCTCATCTCCCTCCTGCTTGGCGGCCTCCTTTTCAACCATTCGATCCGCGTACTTTCGCTGGTTCGCCTTCCAAGCAGCACGACCGAGGTCCAACCAATGATGCTCAACGAAGTGTTTCACCCGGTCCTCGTAATACATCCCGTTCACGTCACGCAGAGGTAGATCCGGACGTATGTCCAGGCTGTAATCCTCTTGCAAGATGCTCTTCTTCAATGCGCTGGCTAGAAGGCCTCGCCAGTGTGGGTTGCCCAGCGTCATCGTCTCACCCTCTTTGGGCTCCGGGATGCATGGCTTGATAACGTCGTTCCAGAGCGTCTGTCGCTGCCGCTCCTTGCGCCATTCAAGGAGTCGCGCTTCGTAGGCGCGCTGCGCGCCGGGAAAGAACTTGAACGCTTCTTCGCGCACGGTTTCCCGCGTCGCTAGCTGTGTCGCGAAGCGGCCGGCCTCTCGACACGCTGGGAGGAACTCCTCAACCCATTGTTTAAAAATCGGGCGGGAGTTCATGCGTCGACGGTCGTTAGCCTTGAGCTTATTCTTGTCGACCTCGCCGCCCTCATGCGTGGGAGATTGTTCTTGATCGGGACGCACCCAGAAGAGGCGACAGGTAGCCGCGTACTCGAATAACTCCTCTACTGATGTAAAGGGCTCTTCCCACTCCTTGCCGTCGTTCTTGAGACCCAGGAAATTGAGGATCTGGGTGGGCTCGGTGGTGAGGAGGACCTTCGCTTGCTTCTTGTTCAGGCTCTCGATCTCCGGGATGCGTATGTACAGGCCGAACCCGTCCATGGTGAGGCCGTAGGGACGGATTGTGCTTCCGAGAATGCTCCATAGGTCGCCGTGGGCTTGCTTGAATAACATCCATTGAAGCTTGTCGAGAGACTCGCATAGGTGGAGGTCGACTTGGATGTATCGAGGCGTTTTCGTGTCCTGGCAGGATTTCGCGTCTTCACTTTTTGCCTCCTGAAGCAGATCCTCGGGCCAGGGGATGGCGGAGATGATAGTATTCCCCTGTTCCTTGATATAGCGCTCAGCGCCAAGAAGATGCGCTGCAGCTTCCAGGGGATCGTGGGTTGATGGTGCAAGTGATGACACCAGGTTGTCAACTGAGGGTGAAGGGAAAATGGATTTTTTGTTCCACACGAGGAAGATGTCAACGTCACCGTAGTCCTTTTTTGCCGGCCCTTGAATCGGACTGGCAATTCCCACGAATAGGTCTCGAAGCTTGGCTTGGCAGTCTTTGATCACATGTTTATACACGGCGGGAGGCATGCGTGGTGTGTAAAGGGGGCTCTCGCCTGATGAAAAGGCAAGGCCGCCCATGATGGTCTTCTTCAGTTGCTCCAATGTAAGCCACTGAGGGGAAGGTAACAAATCGAGATCGACGTGGACAAGGAAAAGTCTCCAAATGGTACTGGTGAGATCAAGGGAAGAACCGCTATGCCGTTTTGAAAGAGTCTTCAAGTCCAACTGGAATAAGGAGGCCTACTTCGTGTATGATTCCGAGATGTTGTGCGTGAGGGTTAGATGGTAAAACGGGTACCTACAGTAGACACAACGCATCTGAACCTGTTGGCAAAACGTGAATGAGTAATCGAGAATGGAATAATAAACGTTGAGTATATGAGAACTTAGGACTACCAAGACTGATTTTCCAAGATTCAATGTGTCAAAGGCAAGACCTTGACTTGTATCTAATTCACTAAGGACGAACTGACTAGGTAGCAGTGAAGTAGTAATGTAGTCATGGGCGCACGGACCACATTTGCCTAAAGTCGATTGACCGGTATATCTCAGCAGTTGCCAAATAATGTTGTGGTGTTGTTTATGTATTTGTTCAAAATTAAGAAGTGATGTACCAGAAAACTTCTCTGTGCTCGGAGATTCTTTGTACTAGTGTATCTCTCTAAATTCAATGTCTAGGTAGTGCGTCTTATGCCCTGTAAGAGTCGACAACGAGCAACTTTATCGTAGGTACCGTCTTGGAGTCGTAGACACCGTAGTGTAAAATAAATGACTTTAACTTAATGACCACGGCGTATTCTATAGCTCAGGTAAGTGTGCTTATTATATAGAATGCTGTCCCTGCTAAAGGCAATATCCAAACACAATATAAGACTATGATTGTCTGTTGCCAACTACCCTAAGCCTTCAGTCCCATATGTCAAACATATTTGGGTAGAGACCTGCATCATGAGTTTCATAGGTACTTCCATACGGGAAAAGGTAAATTTATTCCATAAAAAGAAATGTGCAGCACTTAGTTTCGCAAGCGTTGCGAGATTAGGGGGCCGTACTTGTATATAGAGGACGCTCTATTTCTCCAAGTGGCTTATACCTTTCACCATCAATAAGATCAAGAACCCTGGCAACTATATTATAGGGGGATGGTCTCTGAGGCTTTCTAATAGAGTGTCAAGGAGGTAGATATTAAAATAGCACATCTAACCTAAGGGATACAAAGAATTATATTCCGATCGTGGAATACTAGGTTCAATACGAATTGGGGAACTAGTTAAATATTCTTCCCCTTGTGAAACGACTTTTACGCAGAGTAGACTCAACTATGACAGCCGATAGCAAGCATACCTTGCAATTTAGGAGAAATAATATCTCACGACATATTGGTCCTAGGATATTGGCCTTCTCTTAAGTATTTAGAATGAGTTTCTCTTGGTAGATTTCGTCAGCGGCGAACGACTTGCATAAACTGACAACTGAGATCCGACTTGGCTGAAATAGCTGACAATGCGATCACGCGCGCAGACGGACAATTCGCTGGCCAGCGGCTTCTTATCTATTTCCTTACTGAGCTTCTCATTTTGAAATGGGATGACCTTCGCCACGTGTTATTGCTTAGTAGAGTGAAGTAAGCTTCTAACCGTTTCTGCCAACTCCCAACAACAGTCTATCAACTTCTAACTACATATGTGACAGCCAACATCATCTTTCAATGAGTTCCTATTGGTCTATACAGTCTAACCTCGAGTTGTGTATTTGTGTCAGATTTTAGACACCCCCTTTCAGCTCCTCTCGGAACCATGCTTTCCCCTTTAATATTCAAATATATAGGTGGTTACACCATTAATCTGCAACGATGTAGAAAAGTCCGGCGGCACAGACAGATACCTAAGTATCTTCTCCGCCCTCTCATTCTTTTCCGAAAAGGAATTTATACCCATATAATATAATATTCAATTATGGCCGCCCTTAATGTTATTGCCGGATATGCAAGTACTACGTTCTGCCTCTCCGTAAGAAGCATAGCATTCCTCTCCAGCTAACTTCACTTCGCTAACGTAGTCGGGAATCATTACACTTCTAGCTTTTGATCCTATTTTGCTATCGCCTACTTTTCCACCCACTTCGCAAGTACCCCGGGCCACTTGTTGCTAAGATCTCAGATGCGTATGCCGGCTATTTTGCCGCGGCTCGCCGTTTACACTTGAAGACGTACCATGATCATCTCCAATACGGTAGGGCGAAGTGACCAATCCCATGTAGATGAATCTAGAGATTCTGACAGATTGTGAAGGTCACGTCATAAGACAGGGCCCAAATAGGTTGGTGTTTAATACTGTTACGGCTTTACGGGGTGAGTGTCCTTATATCAAGATGATACTATCGCTTTAAACTGAGCTTGAGAGAT
The DNA here is from genome assembly GCA_023628415.1 of Hypoxylon sp. PDH2405. NCBI lineage: Eukaryota > Fungi > Ascomycota > Sordariomycetes > Xylariales > Hypoxylaceae > Hypoxylon > Hypoxylon sp. PDH2405. Next base: position 165,318 of record JAMAKT010000061.1, on the reverse strand, counting down.
AGATATCTATCAAAATGATCAACTAGTCAAGGCCTCCTTGTATCGGGCATCACAAGTTCGACCAGACAAATACAATGTCTTCAACGCCAGAGACAAAGCTATGCATCGGATCAAAAGAAGACTTGTGGGTCAGGCACTTTCTGACCACTCGCTTCGACAGTTTGAGCCTACTCTACTAGAGCAAGTCGACAGATTTCTCAAAGTCCTCCTACGAGCATCTAGCACCTCAAGCCCGATTAACATGACACCTGTCACTCGTCATCTCGGCCTGGATATAATCGGCCAGTTGGGCTTTGGTTATGATCTCAAGCTCCAGACTGATGACGAACATCGCTTCTTGACCAAGGCAATAAAGCTTTCAAATTTTCGCATCAACCTTTGTATGCAGTTTCCGCTACTCACACACCTCCGCCTAGACATCCTCGCGTCACTTACCCCGAATAGTATCAGAGCACGCCTTCTTGCCACTGTAGCAAAGATGGTTACTACACGTCTTGCCCAACCAGTCGAGGCTAAGCGCGATCTTTTATCTTTCATCGCCCCAAAACTGGAGACGGACTTGAAGGATGTTCAAAAAGGCGACCTTTGGCCTGAAGCTGTGTTTTTCTTTGGTGCTGGTACGTATTTGCCCTTGCTTACCTTATAAGCACCTTCAACTCGTACTAGGCCCCTGATGTCATCATAGGGGGTGATACTACAGGGACGGCTCTGGCCGGAGCATTCTTCTATCTATCGCGCAATCTTAGTTGCTACCAGAAGCTTGCGGCGGAAATTAGGTCTACCTTTACGTCCGCTGAAGAAATCAAGACTGGTCGGCACCTTGCTAGCTGTCGGTATCTTCGGGCATGTATAGACGAGACCCTCCGTATGGCCTCTCCTTCTTCAACAACTTTATGGAGGGAAAAGAGTCCTACCAACAATCAAAGCCAGCCCCTGATAATTGATGGCCACACGATACCTCCGGGTACGTTAGTTGGCGTAAACATCTACGCCCTCCACCATAACGAGAAATACTTCCCGAGTCCCTTCACGTTCCGACCCGAGAGATGGCTAGAGGAGAATAAACTTGCCCGAGCAGCATTTACTCCGTTCTCAGTTGGACCTCGCAGCTGTGCGGGAAAGCCCCTTGCTTATACTGAGATCAGTCTCACCCTGGCTAGAACCTTGTGGTACTTTGATTTCGAGCAGGCTCCTGGACCGTTGGGTAAGGTTGGAGGAGGAACTCCTGGTAGGACAAATGGGAGAGGAAGAGAGGACGAATTTCAGATTCAGGATGTTTTCGGTGCTTATAATGATGGGCCTTATCTAGTATTTCGTCCTAGAGCCCAGTATTGTGGTGAATTAGCTGGAAGCATGAATTGATTTGATGTGGCAACAGGGTGACAGTTGCCTTACCTTACGCCATACTCCCTCGCTAGACCGGCAACTACGATAAATCGATTGTTAACCAAGATACCAAACTCAGGGAAAGGTGTTTAACTTTCTATAAGAGTTATGATATATATTAGGCATGCTAGACTGTCATGTACGTGATATTGTTATTACCGGCATCGATCTAGCTACAGTGATCAACTGTGGTACTATTCCCATTTCTAACGTGTGACACGAGAGACAGTGGATACCACCCATGCGAGATGCTACCGTGCACTTGAATAATACCTGGTATCGACCTCGAGCACTAAGCCATCAGTAGGTAGCGTAATCCAAGAGTCGCGCTTAGTCTTTCTTTAGCAACTTGGGATCCTGACTTATCTCCAGCTAAACCGGGGTCTTCCAGATTGACCTCAAGATTGGTCTCGCTTGTACTTTAGGTTGCCTCTTGTAATTGTGGCTCATATATCGTAAAAATGGTCTATATCCAAGCGGGAGATAATACTTCTTCGTTTATGCTGCCAGGGGAGCTGAATTATTCACTCATCTCTGGTGTACTTAGACTTCTGCCGCCACTTCCTCCCGTACCTAAGAACGAGTATAGGGATTGGCGCCAAAAGCAGACTGGCACCTGCAAACATCGACAACCCAATACCGTAGCCAAACTTGCTGATGAGCGATCCTACGGCAAGAGGCAGGAAAGTTCCTGCCAAACACCTCGTGACGATCACCGCCGTCATAGCGGAAGCGGCGTAGAGCCCGAAGGCGTCCACGACATACGCATAGAGTGGCAGGAACCCTAGCATGAGTGCAACACCAATTGCACCGACGGAAAACAGAAGTAGAAGCACGGAACCGTGGGTTTGGGTAATCCATCCATACCATGCGGTTATGAAGGGCATAGTGAAGCCTCCGATAATCACAAGCGGCAGTCGATACTCCGGTTGGCCCGCTCCCTTATGAGAGTCACGAAGTTTAACATAAATCCTGTCCAGCGTTGAATTGCAGATTGCCACGCTAATAGCTGATCCGATACCTGTATATAGTTAGCATGATGAGTTCCGTGTAATACTCAGGGGTTGGCTTACTAAAGCTGATCATTGCCAACCCCGCAGCAGCGGGCGAGAAATTGTATCTCGTCTCGACGATCTCGGGTAGCGTAGTGGCTAAGATGTAAAAGTACGTGAAAATAATAGAGCCGAACAGAGATAACACCTGCAAGACGCCCGAGCCCGCTAGCACCGTAAAAGGGCGAACAATCGCACCCCATATCTTTCCGGATTTCGAACCATCATCTGTGTCGAACACCGTGCGCAGCGCCGGATTACCAGTCTCGCGCCGAAGCCTCGCCGCTTTTCGTCGTAGAATGGGGACTTTGTACGTCTCCCGGAAACAAGTGAGGAAAAGTACCTCGCATGCAGTGGCCAAAATCACGCTCATCCACATTGCTTTGCGCCAACCCATCGTTTCGGCGATGGCTCCGCTGATCGTAGGTCCGATAGCGCCGCCGATCAGCGGTGCCAGCTGAATCAAGCTCATTGCGGAGCCCCTGTGCTCCGACGCGAATATGTCGCCGACAATCGCGGGGTTCAAAACATTCGACGCCACGGCAAGTCCCGTCAAAGTTCTCGCCGCAATGAAAAGCGTCGTACTTTGTGACAGCGCCGCTAAAACTGTCGCGAGGATGAACAGAACGTTCGCCACATTCATGACGGGGTACCGCCCAAATACTTCCGACAGCGGCGCGATGAGCAGGGGACCGGCGGCTTCGCCGAGTTCCCAGATCGTCACTAATAGCACGCTGGCGGATTTGCTGGAGTGGCCGTGGTCAAGATCTTTCACGATACGGGTCGCGACGGGCACAACGGAGATACATGTGAATGTTCTGTGGCGCAGAATTAGCATGTTTATCTAAGTACTAGACTAGACTCGGAAACATACACCGTGAAGGCCATGAAGGCGAGCAGGGCTACTATACCCCATTTATAGGCGCCCGGCCATTCCATAGGATTTTCCGCATCGCCATTGGGGTCGAAATCGACAATGTCCTTACTGGAGGGGTCATCTTCTCTTTCGACGTACACTAGATGAGCATCTTGCAGTAAGGGCTGGGTTTCATCCATCGTGAGCCTCGCTTCGGTGGGATTGATGTACCTATGAAAAACCAAGATATATTCCACGGCGGGAAAGGGGCGATGGTGACATTGAAATACATTGCGAGCCCCGGCAACCGACGGGTCGCGCCGTAGCAAAAAGTCAAAATGGTTGGTAATCGATATCCACCAACGCGCCCTTTAGGTGACGACATCGGACATAGCCAATTGCGATGGTGGAGGATTTCGCCAAGCCTTTAGATTAGGTACCGCGTCCTCGCCTGGTATATATGCCCCATATTATAGAGGACTTTGCAGGGGGGGAAAAGAGGCGAGTTCATTCGCATATACCTCTCTTATTACAACTGGAGGAAAACGGCCAGCGACCAAGGCGAATCTGAATAATCCAGGGTTTTTGGTGTACTAATATGTGGTGTTTATAATGCACTTATATACTTATATACACATAGAGGTTAGGTTAATAGCTATAGGTATTTCTATAATCAATTTAACAGCTAGTTAGTAATGAGTTGAGTCTGTTAGCTGGCGAAACACTAGATAATTAGTATATTAGCATTTGATTGGCTGAGATGCTTTGCTAACCAGGTGTGTGCGCTATAAGGTACTATAATAATGACACCTCACAGCGCTATGCTTCACTATAAATACTAAAATATAGTGAAGATATTTTCAGTACAGCAATTGATTCGACGATCATGTCCGACAACGTCGCGATTCGTTTTCAATGAGGGCAGTAAAATCAACCAAGAATGTGCAATATATGTCACCAACCTAACTTGCAACGCGCCGGGAGTCGTGAAAACGGAAAGTGTCAGCTGTTTTCGTATCACTTGGAACGGGTTACTAAAGAAGTAGATTTGATAATCTTATATATTGGTGATAGCAGGCGGTAAAGACAGTCGGGGATCATCCATTGCGCAACGTAGTACCACGGCAACATGGGACCCTCTCATTCTCAAGCCTGACCGCGTAAAGTCCTCCACGTCTCGTACGCCGAGAGCTTGCCAATCGGCTTTGGGTCCGTGGAGAAAATATCCGGATGAGCGAGCATAAACTCCTCAAGTTCCCGCATTCTCTGCGCGCCGATCTCCTTCCTGAGCGCCTCGTGCTCCGCGTCGTCCTTCTCCTCGGTCATGAATTCCTCAAACAGCTCCACTTCCCCGATGGTGTGGTTGAAAGCGGATTCGGATTCGTCGACCTGCTCCTTGCCGGCCTCGGTGACCTCGTCGACGATGATTGTCATTTTCGCCGAGGGCGCCTTTCCGTCGGCCAGACGCACGACTTCCCATTCTGTCCGGCGCGACTGCAGATCTGAGACCACTTGCAGGTCCTCGAGTCTCATCTTCGAGTTGGTGATGCGGAGAACCTCTTCAGAGACCTTCTTCTTTCCGTCGTATTCGACGAATTGTGAGTTGCGAAAATGGCCCCCGAGTCGAACTTTCGCGTTCCACTCCGTGTTGTCTTTTTGGTGGGCAATTGGCAGAGTAGAGTTGAGAGGTAGAATGTTGATGTTGCGTTGGCGAACCCACAGGCCTAGATGGCAGAGGTCATCGTCCTTCGTGTCATAGTACGTGTCGCGGATAAGCTGTCCCGGATGGTTGATGACAGAGAAGGGAAGTCCTTCTTTCTGATTGGCGTGTCCTTGATGTTTTCCCTGAGTCGAGGTCCGGGTGCAATTGGTGAGAAGAGACGCGAACTTTGGTCCTGGGTTGAACTTGCGTTCGACCTCGACATTGGATACAATACGCTTGAGCGTAGAAGCCGCAGCCTTGAATGCCATCTGGTCTTCTTGCGACTCGCTGGACGACATGAGGATTAGTTCACCTTTTTTCTTCTTGCTTTGAAAACTTAAGGTTGAAACTCAAGTCTTGACGCGGCTTTTGAACTCACAAGAAATAAATGATTTTTTTTTCCTGAACTTGTCGCGGTGGGAATAAATTTGCTGTAGGTGTGGTCAAACCGGAACACTGTGTTGCACGGATCGGATGCGCATACCTACGAAGGTACCTTTCTGGTCACCACACACGGAGTATTCGGATCACAGGGTGTCTAAAGAAACCTCGAAGCGTTCAAGTGTAGTGGATATTGACGTGGTTGTGCGATTTTTGTTTGAAGGAAAAGGTTTGTTTGTGAGGCTATCCTCAGCGTTTTAGCGGGTAATGTCTTAAACCTCAACTTATGAGGTGCTTGCTGATTCTCCATTGGATTTGATTCAAATCAATTCAAGGACTATATTATCATCTATGGAGGAATGAAAGCTACTATAAAGGACGGAAAATGTTAAACGACAACATGAAATGAGTTTCCATAAAGTTGAAAATGTTAATAGAACGAGGAGATGCCCGTGATAGGGTCCTGTCATAGGGCAGCTAGTGCGGCTCTTTTTATCCACGGATGATTCCAGGGCTCTGGGGCCAATTCAATTGGGTCTCCAGGGTTGGATTAGCGCACAATCTAGACCCCTCCAACCCCTGGCCTACCCCTCCAACCCCGCCAACCCCGCTACTCGCCTACAGGTGATCACCAATCCAACAATGTCTTCATCTTATCGCCAGACCCGCAGCCACTCTCCATCCCTTCGACAACATCTTTCGTCCACTCGTACAGTCCACCGCGCTCCTTAAATGCGTCTTGGTCCCAGCGCACCTCACTGAGCGCCTTTTGCACTCCGACTTCCAGGATCGATCGCGACTGCCTCTCAAGGCCCTCGCCCTTGTCTAGGAAGCAGAGGTACTCGTCCACAAGGAGGTAGCTCGATGCCATTAATGAGTTCGGCTCGGGAACAAAACATTCGAGATGCCGGTGCTTATTACAGAACGTCTGGAATTGCTCGTCTGAGATGAGGAGCTTCCTAGCGTTCCGCTTGCGTTTGTCAAGCTGGGCGTCCTTCTCCTCCGCGTCGTTTTCCCCTTCCACATATAGTACTTGGAAGACCTTCCACCGGAATGGGTCAAGCTCTCCCAGTATTTCCGTCATATCCTCCTCCCAATTATGTGTACACACTACCGTGTTAAGCTTGAATTTAATGCCCAACTGGCGGCACCAGTCCCGGATGCGAAACAGTTGCTCAACGTTCCTGCCAGTACCGCGGCCAATGGCCTTGTTTGTTTCCTCATCGAAGCTGTCACAACTGACACCCATGACGTCGATCCACCGGCCATACCGCTCCATCCACTCCTTGGTGACATTTGTTCCGTTTGTGATGATGCTGACACTCTCGAGGCCAAGCTCCTCCTTGCAAAATCGGCAGAGCATGGCCAGCCTCTTTTGGTAGAGGAACGGCTCACCACCAGCGAAGTTGATCTTGCGCATGCCGGCTTCACTAAGTAGGCGGAGCCCATTTTTCATATCATCGTCGCTAGCTACATAGGAGGTCTTCTCAGTGTGGAAGCAGAATGCGCATTCTAAGTTGCATTTGCGTGTGAAATGAAAGCTGACCGAGACCGGCTTCACAGCGCCACCACTGCGGTGCTTCCAATACACGAGGTAGATTCCTACCCAAATGGTACCAACCCAAACAATCGCAGCGGGCAGACTCCAACCCAGATAGATGAGGTTCAGCAGCATAATTGATACTATTTCCTTTCAACTCTTGATTCGAGAGACAAAAACAGGGAGATAGCGGCAATGAACAGAGGTGAATCTATTTCTGCGAGAAATAAGACGCTTCTTGGGCCTATATGGTTCTATTGAAACGGTCCCACAAACTTAGCTATACATCCTGAAAACGCCGGTCATATATCTCTATACCATCGGTTAGAACACGGGACTTTCGGGCGGCTGCATATGCGCACTGCGAGCTTCCGCGTAACTAGGTGCTATGATACAGAAAATCCAGCCAATCCATTTTTATGAAGTCAATCGAACTGAATGAACCCCGGAAGTCCTTACATTGATTTCCTCCGCTCGCTTTACCCTACCGACATCGAGTCCTAGAAGGTACCTAAGCTATCCTGTTCATTTACTAAATACATACTACCTAGGGGAGAGGCCCGCTACTTCTCGATATCTGGTTAGTTTCATTTGAGAATACTTATGTAGGTATGTAGAAATAATGACAACTACCTAAAATACAGTTTGCTTGGTCATCATAGTCAGCTGTTTGCTCTGATCCACACTTCCCTGTCGCCATTGCGGGAGGCCGCATATGCCCGGTCATACAATCGACAAAGAAAATTGTCCGTGAACAAAGAAAGAAGGTTAGTTCCGATCTGTGACCCACCAATGCATGCGCCGAGATGAATTAAGCTAGATATTCTATTTCCCTAGCTTTGTTTGCCCGCGTCAAGCGCTTCATATGATTAGTCATCAGCCCCTGAATGGTCCAATCTTGGATTGGAGGTCGTGATTACCTTGTAGGTGCCAACTGGGACAGGATTCTCAGGTTGCGGTGCTGTACCTAGGTAGATACATAGGTACCTACATGTAGCACCTATTTAGACTCCATGAACTGGAAATGACTACATCCGGGGAGCTGAGAGGTGATCTCTGGCCTTACTGCAAGGCTCTACATCAAAATAGGGGTATATACATCCCTGAAAACTTCTCAGCAGGGTTGTTATTGATCAAACGATGTCTCTGTATCTGGTTGGATATCAGAGGAAAGTGTGATCTAATCAAACCAAGCGATGGAAAGTCAAAGCAAATTAAGAATGCCTTTTAATTGTGGGGAAACGATGAGACTCACTTCGTCGCTTCCTGGGAATAAAACACCTAGTTCCTATATATTGCTCATGGTCTCCCACGTTAGAGCTGGGTGATAGTGAAGTCTTACTTCAAGAACCTGCACAATATCGCCAGACCATCCAATATGGCAATTGACACGGAGAATCCCTCTCAATCGCGCCCCCCTGTCATTATCTTCGTTCTCGGACCTCCTGGAGCAGGCAAAGGCACTCTCTGCAAACTTGCCATTCAGGAACCCAAGATATTTCGAGATGACTTCATCTGTAATCATCTTTCAGTGGGGGACTATCTGCGCCTGCTCTCGGACAAGGAACTGTCCTTCAAGAAAGGGGAACTTGATATTGCCAAGATCCGTGAAAATATCGCAACGAACACGCTGCTACCGCCTCATGTTCTGATACCGGTTCTTGAGGATTGGATCGGCTCCAAGTCGAAAGCCCCCGGCATCTCCGACTCTGTTCTGTTGATCGATGGGTTCCCGCGCAGTATGGGGCAAGCATTGGCTTTCGAAGATAAGGTAAGCTTGTTGGACGACAGATAATTGTGTTCCTAGAATTTGAATGAACGAACGAAAGCATTCTAATGTAGCATCGTATCTAGATCTGCAAGCCATTGAAGGTTATCATCCTGGAGTGCCCACACGACACCGCGCGAGAGCGATTCCTGAGTCGTAAAAGAGAAGGGGCAGACAACGAGAAGCGTTTTGAGACACGGTACAGCGAGTACGTCGAGAACATGAAGGCAATTCGTGAGCACTACAAAGACATCACTGAAACCGTACGTGTCCCGCTCCTTATTTTTAGTAGTCACCCATTTCTAACTCCATATTTGCAGATTTCGGCAGAAGGAACCCGAGATGATAACAGTGCCAAGTTTATAAGCACACTGAAGTCAATCCAGATTCCAGAGATAGAGTGAACACTGCAAGGCTTAGAATGGAAGGGCTTCGTGGATTGAAGATTGGAGGAGATGCGAATGGCTCCTAGTGTTGCGGTGAGGGAACGACCTATACATAGAGTTTCTGCGGCGAACATAAGTAGCGTCGAACTTCATAGAATAGTGATTACCGTAGATTTGAAACAGTTACTGAGAAAATCAACCCATCCCGAGACTTCTATGGCGAAGCATCATAGCCTCAGTATAGGTAGCTAGACGGCTCGAATCAGATGAATTTGTCTGCTCCAAGTTGGGATAAGTGAAATATAAGTACAATTCGTTCATGCACATCTCCTGCATACCTCTCATTCCTACAAGGCATTCGTATAATCTTCATCCTTTCTTGGCGTCTGGTGACGCTTAATCTTAGTTGAGAGTGTGTGGCCGCCGTTGTCGAGCGGCGAGCTCAACGTAACCACCTAGTATTTCATTTTTTTTTAAAAAAAAGAGAGAGCGTTGGCCAGCAGGCGAGGCATAGCAGGCGACTGTTCAAACAAAATCTGTAATTATCTAGATTAACGAGGTACCTAATTGAGTCTACTACATGCTCTGCTGTGTCTTTGTACTGCCACCTGCAGGTTCAAATCAGACCGCCTCCAAGGAGTATTCCTCACTGGTAGACCGATTGGAACGACGTAGATTAGGCATAACTGATACAGGGTCCCCCCAGGCTGTGAACATTATGCGAGGCCTCAGTCCGCGATTTCCGAATAGTTCCCTGGAGAAATCTCTAATGTCATGATATGCCAAAACCACGCTTAGCACGCTGTTTCTCTGGTTAACTTGATGAAACCTAGGTACTGGTTTAAAATGGTGTGTAACTTACGTAAAAGCTCCCCATGAGCATATAGCCAACTGATAAATACTATTATATATTCCCCGAAGACTCAGCTGTAGTAGCATGCTCGAAGAGGCAAAAATCAGGAAAGTGTCGACGCATATATGTACTCTTGCGTTGATTTCAGGGGTTCTCCCACAATCCAAGTCGACGGCCTGCATCACTTCTAAGAATAGCGCAACTCCGATCTAGTCATAGTTAGATCCAGCGCCCCAAGTACTGCAAGTAAAGGGTCGATATTAACGCAACATACAAAAGGAAGATGAAGGTCACTATCGGGGTAATATAGATTGAAAGATGTATATAAAACGGCTATTGACGTTAAGAAGCGGACTAGTCGTAAGGCCTTGTCATTGATGTTACATTCTCGTCCAACGTAGTCCATCTTTGACGAAGAGGTACCTACGTAGGTACTAAGGCCAGATACAGCAGCAACCTAGAACCCCGTACTTTGGGGGGGCATCTTGCTGCAATGAAATAGATATTATAAGAAGATCTAAGTGAAAATTGACCCTGAAAAGGTTCTCCATGAGGCCACATTGGATCTAGAATGGGATTGAGTGCCCCCCGGCCCCCAACTTCCATGTCTTTCGGTAAATGATGCCACCGTTATATATGGCTACACAGAAGCGCCACTCCGGTCCTCTTTGGCTAAGATTGCCCAGAATTACGCAAGACCGTCTGGTGCATGGAAGGAAGCCTAAAATATGAGACAAAACTAGTGGCAATCTATTTTTGGTCTTCACAAGCTGGGTCTTGACGAAGATTGGATTGGTTATCACTTGCTGCTTTATGGCATCCGTACACCGTGAGCCCCGTCAAGTCGTTCAGCTAACATATATCAATACATGCTTCATATAACATGAATTACTGGGGTCTAAATTCTCTTTCTATAGTTCCTGTAGCCCTTTATATTACCGTTTGGTAAATTCATTGACAAAAAATGAAAAAGGGGGTCAGTTCTATATTCAATCCGGGATGGAGACGCGCGGGAACTATTAATATCATTTGCGCTTTTATCTGCGGCATACTACTCGTCATATGCCTCGTAACAGTTATTTCACGCAAAAATTCGACCATCTACTCAACTACAGCCATCTTCGAGGGTGATTGCCAAACTACGAAATGGATTAACTTTTTTATCCATGGCATTTTAAGTCTGGTGTCTACGCTTATTCAGGCATCATCTCGCTTCTTTATGCAGATACTGTGCTCACCGTCTCGTCAAGAGATTGATCGCGCTCACATACGACTTCAGTCATTGGAAATAGGAATTTCTTCACTAAGGAACCTTCGTTTCATCTCTTACATCAAAGCAGTCGGTTGGATTGTACTGCTTATAACATCAATCCCTATACACTTGCTTTTCAACAGTTCCTTTTCTGAGACAAGCTTCCAAGGTTCGGACTGGCGACTTACTATTGCAGCTGCTTCATTTAGTACAAGAGAGGTTGGCTTCTTCCCACCTGGAGCTAGTCTAGCCAATGCGGGTGTTCCAAGCGCTGGTTGGGATGAGATAAACGCCAATAATTCTAGGTGTTCGCACCTCTTGGGTTATGGAGAACATGTCCCGGTGCCTGATTATTGGAACAAATCATCCCTTGCATATCAAAATATTACCAAGACGGCAGAGGAATCCAGGCTTTGGTACAATATATCGTCCCAGGAATGTCGATTGGAGTATGCTTCCTGTAAGCCGAGGAGCAAATATCGAGACGTAGTCATTGTCGTTGACGCTGGAAGTCGTGTTCCAGAAGGATGGACGCGGTCCCAGGTCTTCGGTGACCCCAATGATGAATTAGGATCAATCTGGGATCCCTATATACCAAACAGCAGCCTCAACTCACTATGGTATTCGGCTCAGTGCGCGACCTATCTTTATACTTCACTCGGGTTTTACGACGCAAAGACTACAAGATGTATCAATACCTGTGGGTTGGCGCTTGGACTTGACACCCCTTATCCGCTCACCAATACCTCAAGTATATTAGAATCCGGCTGGGCAATCAGCTCACACAGGTCATCGCCATGTGACTACGATTATGAAAACAAACTGGGATATAACAATTCTTTGAATACACTCAACGTGCGATATTGCTTGGCAGAACCTTCACCGACCTACACGTGTCAAGTAAGCTTTTCTAGTCTGTTGTTACTCATCACAATAATATGCGTCTTCCTGGAAGTCCTAACATATATGCTCGTCACCTGTTATCTTCCTTCTACGTCGTTGGTTAGCCTCGGAGATGCTCTGGAGTCCTTTATCTCGATTCCGGACCCAATAACTGTAGGATTGGGGACTTTTAGGATCTCGGATAGTCATCGGCTACAATACAGGACTTACAGGGCGAACTCATCAGATGATACCGTCGAGCTCAGCGATAAGGTTAAGCCCCGTCGTTGGCATCGCCGAGAAAATAGACTTATATATGCTCTCCCCAAATCCGCCTGGTCCGGCACATTTATACCTATTGGTTTCTTCATATGCATTGCAGGATATTATACAAAGCAAATAGAGGTATTCCAGAGGTTCAGTTTGTAAGTCAGAAAGCGTGCGCGGGCTGCACGGATGGCTCTTACATGGGAGACTCGCTCGACACCAAATACCCCTATTCTTTTGCTAACGTCAGATTAGGAAAGGCACTATTGGAACATCTGAGACCCCCCTTTTTGCCGGAGACTTCGTTGGTTATTATGGATATCCTCGCGCGCTACTCGCCGCGAATCTACCCCAGTTCTTATTATCGTACTGCTTTTATTCGTATAACACCCTGGTTACTCGCTTGCTCTCCGAGAAAGAGTTCAACTCATACAGTCGCGCACCACACAAGCCGCTCCGTGTATCATACCCCAAGGGCGACCAAGTTTCAACTTATTGGCTTCAGTTACCATATCGGTACAGCGTACCTCTTCTAATTATAAGCGCATTACTGCACTGGCTGTCATCAAATTCATTATTTCTTTATGCTAGCCAAGGAGGTAAAATCGCGAATCATCATCATAGTCGGTCTAGTTTCTGATCGTAGTGCAGGTTATCTAGTAGACCGCTATCGTAATAATCCTAACGACAACATAGGGGTACTTGAAGGCGCCACAGCCGTTCTGGGATTCTCGCCACTTAGGATAGTGGTACTTTTCATCGCATGCTTGGCTCTAGCTTCAATTCCTATTATATACGGTATCTTCTATACGCTTCCGGGCGATATGGTAGTCGGGTCTTGCGACTCATTAGTTCTTTCAGCGGCTTGCCATGCCTACGTTCCATCCATTGCGACAAGTGAAGAGGATCGCAATGTCGAAGGAAGCCCTGATGAAGACGGTAAGCTTATCGGTTAGGTACCTAGTTACCCTTTCCAGGCAATTTCTAACTTCAATACCTACTTAGGCAGAGAAACAGGACAGGCCAATGAGCAAGTGTCACTGCGTGAGCTCTCTAGGAGAAAGCTTAGATGGGGAGTCACGGCCCTACCCCCAGAACTGACCAACTTAATCGAGACGGAACATCATACAATGCACCTAGGCTTTTGTTGCGAAGAGGAATACGTATCTGGACCAGTCGATGGCTGCATGTACGCGTAGGGCTAACTGCTAGGTACAATTCTATGTACCGTGCGCTTTAGGTTGATTTTACAACGTAGGATAACGCATAAAGAATGATTCTGGGGCTGTTCAAGACGAAGTATGATCGGTTTATTGTCATGACAAGGTTATGAAAGGGGGCCAAAATTATCCTTCAGATAAAGGGGACAAAGCCATTGTTTTCGGCCCTCGGCCGATCTTGGCCCCCAACCTAGTCACGAACGATATTACACGACTCATCAATTCAAAACACTAGTTCGGATATCATTAGTCATCGCCAAGATGACAATAGCCGTGGAATGAGTATCACCGAGGCGGTGCAACGACCTACATGATTACCATGCACCATAAGAGTTGCATCGCAGTGTCATACCACACTCACTCGAGATGAGTGATCATTGCCCTATGGGCCAGCCCCCGAATCCTTCTGATGGAGCTATGCGTGTCCTGATAGCTGAGAGAATTTGAAAGCCCTTTATGTAATGCCGCGTGTCAGTATTCGCGAAATGTGAAATATACCTACCTACGTACCTGCTAGAAGGCATGAGCATTGCATCCAGTAAGACACCGAACATTAGAGTTACTTCTGTTAGTCAATACTATCTAGCAGGTAGGTACCTTGAATTTACACCAAGCCGAGTAACAAGAGTTTGTTCTCAACTCTTGACAAAGGCTTTGTTTCCCAGGTTTATTGTGTAGTCCTTTAGCACACCTAAGCTCAATGACTAGGGTGATTAGGGCCTCTTTAATCAATTTTGCATAGGTCTGAATTATCTTTCGTAACCCATTTAAATATTTAACGCCCTTGGGTATTAAGTGGCAGCATCGAGCTAAATTCAAAGTCTTCTTCTTTCTAGAAATCAAGTACTGAGTTACACAAACACGAATACCCGAAATACTCTGCACGTTTTTGAGTGCAGCAACCACAAGAAAGAAAATGACGTTAGCCTTTGAAAAAGGGACCCCTGAGCGAGTCCGGGTTATCGCTGAAATCGAATTGCGATCGTATCCTTGCTTGTACCGCCGGGGAGACCTCGAGAGAATACTTCAAAAACACGAGGTGGCGATTGGCAAGCCAGGCACACAGTACCAACTACTTTTCGATAATAAAAACAGAATCAAGAAGTACGTTGGATGGATCTCCTTCCAGTGGAATCTGCCGGGCGATATTGCCATTGTATGGGCTGGGGGCAATAGGTCCATGAATCTTGTAAAGAACCAGATTACGACGGAACCATTTTTGGAACGCCTCAGAAAATCCAATCCCTGGTTTCTAACAGGGGCGTTCATACGTGAGTAGAAATAAGCAACTATAGCGAAAATAGGTAAAATAACGCTAACCTGATTTAAATATAGTTATCAATAAGATCTGCGTGCGCACCGCTTGCAGAGGCTGCGGATTCGAGAACGAGTTAATCAATCATGTAAAGCAAATAGGTGACGCTATAGGCGTGAAGGTCTTAATATTCGTAGAAGGACGCCCCAATGACGACTTTATAAGCCTCTACGAAAAAGAGTTGGAGCGCTTAGAAAAGCGAGAGAAATGTGACTCGGAGGCTCTAGAAGAGGCGCCTGAAGATAACGTCTTCCGCGCAATTGCCTTTTATAGTAAAGGGAATGCCCGAGTCTTTCGTCAACTAGTTAAGTTACTTAAAGAGGCGAAGGAGAAGCTGGGAAAATACCCCCAAGATACGTATGACAACCGAGGCTTTAGGATGGCGGGCACACCGTTTGCATGGACTCCTAGGAAGCCCCTTGATCTGGACGGCGAGCTATCAGCACCTCAAATGATATGTCCGATGGAATACATACCAAAACAATGGGGCTCATCAGGGGCAAGAAGGGGTGCTACCGGAGTTGCACAACCGAAATAACTTGAAGGGGACCCATTTGGGTAGCTTACCCCGTGTAGTATCATAAAATGATAACTTATATCGGGACCGGTTAAGAATATCAAAGGGGGAGCACCAGCTACTCAGTTTGGTCTATAGCAGTGCTATCCAAAGCAACACTGGAACCGATATAATGATTTCGCAATAGACATAAGCCAGGCCCCTAACACTCCCGGACTTATCCATTGCTTGCGTAAGTGAACTCCCCAGCAAGAAGAAAACATCAAAGAATTAACTAGAGATATATGTACCATCAAGTTGGTTTTATTTTTTTATTTTTTTGTTTTATATTTTCAAAAAGGAACAAGATCAGTGCCAGCTGTGGAGCGGTTCCTATATGATACCCTCACTCAACAAAGACAGTTATCTTGTATCTTAGATATTATCGTTATCAGTCTTAATGAATCATTGATATATGGAAATATCCTAAAACATCCAAGAATCATATATGTAATATGAGAAGTAACACATTGTCTTGAAGTTTAAATAAACCCAAGTCACAGGTATGCTAGAAACGTGTGCGGCCTATCTAGCACTGTAAATGTCCCTAATGTACTCAAAATTCCTCCCAAAGACCATATATCAAAACCCTCTATGGGCTACATGGTGCTATGTGGCTAGACTCCTCGCCTATCTATCGCGTTCGGCACGTTGCATCAAATGTCCGAGATTGAAGAGGAGCGCGTCCTCGAGGAAGTCAGGACCCATGAAATTGGGCTGGCCGGCTCGTACCATATTGATGTTCATATTGGGATCGAAGGGGTTCCGATGCATTTGACGCCTGAGGAGGAACTGGAACAACTCCTCGTTCCCCGGAGGGCCACCTGGTGGGCGTGGGCGATTTCCAGGTCCAGCCTGGGCGGCCGCGTCTACTCTACGCGGTCTCGGCGGCCCACCTGGGAAGATCGGTGGTGGTGCGGGGGGCGGCGGACCGGCCATGTTGAGGAATGGCATGAAGGCCCTGCCTCCTTCGTAGTTGGGCGGGTTGTCGTGATATCGACATTCCCGCTTGTGATGGCACTGTAGGAAATCATGCTCGTCGCGGTAATACCTGCCGAAGCACAACCAGCACCACTCGTGACCGCAAATACCTTGAAGTTTCTATTAGTTAAAGGCGCTTCCACTGCTTTAAAAGGGTTAATGGGGACTTACAGGTCACATGGTCACATCCGGTATACTTATGGACGTTCTTGTTGCATCCTGGACAGGGCTTGGCGATTTCCTTGACGTGTTGCTCGGATGCCTTGTCATTTCTCCTCTGCCTGCGAGTGCGCCGTTCATATTCCTCGCAGGTTTCTCCTTTATGCCAGGGAACATTATGCCGTACACAGAGGTATCGCTTGCAAGCGTAGCATTTTGCCCGAGAACAGAATGGAGGATGGATCTGACCGGAGTTGCAGCCAGGGTTGAGGCACCACATGAACTCCGGCATACTCGAAAGGAGGGCCTTGACGGCTAGTGTGTCGTATCTCTCGAATACCTCCCGAGTGGCAAAGGCTCTGACGTTCTCATATTTGAGGAGCTGAGGGCATTCGGGACACTTCAGACGATCCCAGGTAACGGTGTCCAGGCTTGAAGCTATCCAGGTTCCGATGCACTCCTTGCACATATTGGAACTATGCTCACAGGCCGCCGTAATCCGGCGTCTATTTGGCATTTCCGAGACTCGCTTCTCGTCGCTACACACAATACATTCTTCCGAGAGAGGGACGAGCCAAGCCTCAGCACTAATGAACTTATCCTCAATGCTGCGCGGGACTTCAAAGTCGATGGTCTCGCCCGGACGGATGTGATTGTGTGTTTTAATTAGTTTACCGCGGTGGGTCAATTTGATGTCCTCAGTTTCGATGCCGCGCCGGTGCGATTTGCGGTGGTAGATTGAGGTGAGAATCTCATCCTTAAGCCAGCTTTTGAGCCTGCGTACATCTGCATAACCACGGGAGTTACGGTATGGTTTATGCCAAACGTATTGCTCATTAAAGCCCCGTAGAACGAAATAGTCGTCAACTGGCCTTACACTGATGATCAGATATCGGCAGAGCCATGTCCGCACTTTACGCGCTTCCCAGTTATTGCCCTGTAGTGGGCCCTCTCTTAGACCACCGGCTGCTTCAATCACGATTTGGTTGGCATCGCGGAGCAGGAGCGCTTTTTTCTCATTAGAGGCTCGTAGGAGGTTTAGAGTGGTTTCGCGTATATCCCCTACGGATCGACCTGCTGCAACCTCGAAGGTGATGGCATCTATCTGGTGTTTCCGGAGCTTCAGGTTGGCTCCTCGCCAAACGAGACGTATTGCGCCGTCATCTTTCTCCTCTAAAACCCGATAAAGTAAGGATGAAGCCCCCTTAGGGATATCGTCTCCTTCCAGGGGCTTATCGTCCCAAAAGAATCGTATTTCGGCGTCCTCCGGAATTTCTTGGTCACCGTCCGGATATTGCTTCCTTAGTTTCTCGGCAACGTGGCCTAGCTTCCAGGTCTCCTTAATCCCGATATTCAGGGGATCCCGGCCCGTTATAGTGGAGTCAATATCGACGAGGTCTATCCTTTTCCTCTCTCGGACGGGGTCGCGAGGGCGCGAGCGATGCCTGCGCCCGTCCTTGTGGTGGCTTGTAAACTCCCCGTTGCGACTTGTTGTAGTAAATGACCAGCGCGAGAACATGGTAAAAAGTTGCCGGTGATTAAAATGGGATAAAATTAAAAATGGATCGCTGGAGCCATCATATTCATATAGCTACGGACGAGTTATATGTGGCACAACTAGAGTGGTTAAATTGCTACGGGCGAATAGAACGATGGGATAGACGAGACAATCGCGACACTTGGACAACATGGGGGGCTCTCTCGAATCATGAACAAGTGAGGCTCTGAAAAAATGTGCTGGAATAACTCATCTTCTCCTGTCATATTCTCGGGCGTCTGCGGGGCACGCGTAAGCCGGGGAGTCCTATTAGAGTGTAAGATTCCTTCAGGGACGGCTTTTAGCGCCTGAATACCTGCATTCAGAACCTCCATCGTACGTCGCCTTGGATACCTAATTGGGTGGCAATTCACCCTCCCTCGCCCGAGCAGTGCGGTGGCACCAAACACTAGGTGAAGCCACGTGAGACAATGCAACACAACCTCGAAGCTGTAACCAACTGAACATCTTGTGAACGCTAGCGAGGGGATATGATTCGAGGAGCCAAACATTCGCAAAATGAGTCAGTGAAAGATGTCTGGTCCTATGTATAATAGCGCTCCAAACCCTCAAGAAGTTCGAAACTGTTTCAATTAGGTCTTCATCGTGCTGATCTTTCAAAAATATGGTGACTGAGAGCACGTTTCACATGAATTTCGCCTTCAATAATGAGATAGATATCCGATATCTCCGTTCCAAATACTCGTGTTCCGAACCCAAGGTGACCGCCCTGTCGGTGTGCGCACTGACCTCTGCGTGCTCTGTATCACTGCGATAGATACCAATCCCGCTGCAACACCATCCAAATAAGGCCGCTACCCGCGATCACATAGGGGAAACTCGCTTCCCGGAGTCCCACGGTCTTGTACACAAACACCTCGGTAATATATAAGAAGAGCACTCCGACAAAGGTCAAGGCGGCGAGATCATATAATTGAGGGTTCGTGATGTAGTACGCGGCGTAGATCCTGACAGTGCTTGTGTAGAAGTTCTTGACGGCGTATACATGGGCCAGCACTGGGTGCGGAGGAGGGGCTTCGGGGCCCTTAAAAGGAGCCAGCGCTACCGTGGGATCGCTTACGTAGCACACGACGGCGTGGATTGCTGCAGCGAGACCGTCCTGAGGCGGGATCCTACGTTAGTCCGGCTGTATATGCAGAAGAGATAAGCCGGCTGCGAACTCACGTAGAGTAAGTAGTAAGGTAGATAACCTCCTAGGGTCGGAGGGAGAATCGAAACAAGTTGATCCATCGCCGTGCTGAGTCAGCTGCCAATTACCTAGGTAGGTAATCGAATTTTGATGAAATACTAAGCTGAAGGCGGACGAGTTTCTTGCTAGAGAGACAGAGAAATTATTTAAATTTGATCATGTCAAAGTGAAATTAACTAGGTACCTTAGGATTTTAAATGAAAAACCAAAAGCAACCTCGAACTAAGGAAGACGTTATTTCGCCGTCGGCTAGGCATTCCGACAAACGAGCACCAGCCCTTGATTCTTTTAATCCTGTAGGATTCCATCTTAAATACCTGATATTCAGCTAAACGTATATTAAAATAAGGGATGTCGTAGGTAACTTATCTCATAACTAGCTAAGCATACCGAAGAATTATTATATTAAAGATTTGGAATTACTTGAAACTTATAAGATGTCTTTGAACCTACCAAGTCATTTCTCACTTAAATACCACTAGGTATTTAATCGAATTGAATGTTTGGTTATTCCAATACTACTGATAGCTGCATACCCCTTCTTCTCCCCCTTAGTTGAAAATTGACGATGGATGCCCTTAGAGATGCATATGGATGTGACCTGCTTCTACTAAACCTCTTATGGGTAGCAATTCACCAGTAATTTTCACCGCTTCATCTGGCGTTCATCGACCTTCTAGGGCTGAGATAACACACATTAGCACAATCAACCGAGAGCCCGGGCTTAGCGGGTAGAACTGGACCGTATATTTGGAGATACCAAGATCCTATCTGGTATTTACTCTATGCATACCTATAGGTAAGTATAAGGAACCTACCTACTCTATATGTGCGTCCGTAATACGATCAACTAGTATCAGCCTGCCCCCTGGTCTTACAGCACCCATGAAAAGCTTGATCCAATTCGGTTCACCATCTATCTCATCCTCCTCCTCGATACGTTTGGCTGTGTAAGTCCTATAGCTCGTTTTGAAACTATAACTCTGCAAGCCGGCAATAACAAGCAAGTCTAAGTTTAGATAGTGGCTCATTGCTTGCGCCCGTTTCATTACTTCCTCTTTGCCGACGGTTCCGTGGCAGGTGTTCGTGTCGTGACTATAGACCCGCAGATCGAGAAGCACGCTTTCGAGCATAGGCATCTGCCACCAAGATATCCATAAGGATGAGGCGCGATCGGCTTCGATGTCTATATCAAGGGCCTCGAGATTGTCGTCGCTAATCTGGGTCTCGGGACCTACTAGGCTCCGAGCATGGACATACATCAGCGACAATGGTGAATGGATTATGATATGTCGTAAAAGCTTGAAGATGGGAGTCTTGGTACCAGGAATCGTCCTCTGCGGTCGGGAAGTCCCGTCGTCATCGAATGGGAGAATGTTTAGTGTTCGTTGCCCGCGAAGTGGGAACACGTTTCCCACGGACGTCAGAAAGGATTCTTCCATGATATTATCGGGGACGTGCGCCGAGAAGTGGAAGATCTGAGGGCTTTCTTGGGAAAACACCCTGAGGGCCTCGTTATGATAAAGTCGATTTAGCGTAAAGATACTAGGATCGGCCCACTTCGTAGGGAGGAAGACGTGATCCCTTTCGTGATGATCAAAATTTACCCAGAAGCTACTGGCCTTGCCATCGCTACTTCGTGTATAAGTCACAATCCTCGTCAGCTCTATTAGCCTTTCCATTCGGGCGTATCTTCGCTGGCAAACAGACCATTCAGGTACCAAGAGATCGAAAACACAGGTAGGAGCTGATTCCATGGCGTATGAAAGCACCATTGAAATGAGTTCTGGAGCAAGCTGAATATCCGTTTTGTTCTTCTTCCTTTGCCCCAATTCATCATCGAAGGCGTCAGATTTACGTTTTGGAGGCTGGGGTTTGATTGGAAGGTGGTAATGACCCGGGCTCGAAATATGGTCGTTCCGAGTACTAGACAATCCATCCATTTTAGATTGCAAGATTGCTAGAGATAAATCACTCGGGAATGCCGTTGTTAAATACCTGATTGGGAATGCGATGTCGTCCGCCTTTTTTCAGAATTAGTGGAAGCTTCGATTTCCCTAGTGTCAACGCCTCTCCTTTCTGTTATGCACATAATGTTTCGGTTGATTATTTCGTCATGAGCAAACGTACTGCAATCGACCTGTCACTGTCAGGTGATGAGAATGGAGATTTATATCTGTCTTTGCGAACTATATTAAGAACAAGTTTTCTTTTACGGCTTGCCGATAGATATCTTCATGGCCCATTGGAATGCCTGGTTTTCAGGTTATGTACCTGCCTATGAACATGCGATCCTAAAATATCTAATTCTTTATTTATACTACCTTAAGGTACCAATGGCTGTGAAACGTACGATCCTTTGTATATAAACTTACAAGTCTTTGTATGAACGACCAATGCTGTCATTGTTCTCTACCTTATGTTATCATATTTTCAAAGAACTCTAGCACAATAGATCTCGGATAATTGCATCACCCATTCTTATGCTTCAATAAGAAACGAGCCTCCTTCTTCCCTGTTGGTTCTCCCAACTGCCAGAAAAAGTGTGCATCTCTACAAGTCTTACACAAAGTGATAGCCGGTGTATGGTAGCTCGCTTCTTGTTAGCATCAGGTAGTAGTTGGGGAATGACTCTTAACGCTTGTCTTCTAGTTTACGAGTGCGCGGCACTCCTTTAATTCGTAATGGCTTTTGTAATTCTGAACCCCGCTGTGTGTTAGTCGTGGCGTGTGAAGCTTTACGGACACAGGGCTCCCATAGATTAATAATGAATTTTGTCTTGAATTGCTGAAATTCCAAAGCTATCAATTCTAATAATTCTGAACTTTTTCCATTTTGTTATGAATTATTTTGTGAAATTGCATTGTTATTGATAGGACTACCTGAGGTAAGTTCTCTTATAAACTAGCGGTGAGCTTTCTAAGATTTCTCCACTGTTGTAGTTGGATCGGTCAGGGAAGTTTCTTCTTCAATTTCTATTTGCAAGATTTACCTACTCAATATTTTGGACGATTTCCCATCGACCATTAGAACTGGACCCAAAGACATGAGATGGCTTCCCTGCAAAGCCAGTACACAAAATCGCTCCATATTTTAGACTTACCAAACGAGATTTTAGCACAAATCTTCGGATATGTAAAGGGCCCGCCAGACTATTACGACCGGCTATGGGCAATTAACCATCAACTCGATATCGGCGTGGAGTGGATTAAGGTCATTCGGTTGGTGTGTCGGAGATTCCGTGACGAGAGCTCTCATCTTCTTCTCACCGCAGTCTCCGTTTCCATGAACCCAACCTCTCTCGCCCGTCTGAATGAAATATCACGCCATCCACTAATTGCCCGAGGAATACGGACAGTCATACTGACTCTAAGCTTCTTCGCCTCTGATTTTGTAAACGGATTCGATTCGTGCTTCCTCAGGTACTACTCGTCAAAGCTGGAACGTCTCGTATGGCATTTGCGAAGAACCACGCCCGTCTCGTACATTCCGGAATACGAGGGTAGATATTCAGGAGTAGTAGCTAAAACTGAACGTATCTTGGATTCATGGAAGAATCTGGCTAGGAATTATGTGGCTAGCAGCTTCGACGATGAGGATAGAAGAAATATTCAACTCACTAGGCGTGCCCACGAGCAATACCAACAAGCCTATCTGGAACAGGAGCGGGTAAGGGCCAACGGCATTTTTGTCCGGGCAGTAGCCGATGAGGTTGCCAGAATGCCCGTTGCAAGATCTCTTTACATAACCGGCGGCGACACCGGGCGCGGGTCGCATTGTTCGTTACTTACTGAAGGGATTGAGAACGACGATCTCGCCAGGTACATTGTTCAACCGATATCGTGGGGAAATGCACGGGAAGAAGGAATCGGTGCCGTGCCATTCGAGCTGCTCAATCAGATTCCACTCGCCGTGCATAGGGCTGGAGTCGTATTGACTAGTCTCAATTACGATGTTTCACCCGCGTTGTTCGATCTTTTCGAGGATACACAGAATCTTAGCGGCCTTAAAACAGCTATGCAGCAGCTCACTAGCTTTGCGTTTGAACCGATCCTCGACCAGTATTGTGCTCTCGACCAGTATGCCGGTATGGAAAAACTTAACCATGAGGAAAGTTCGAGATGTCTCAGAGGTTTCATAGAAGCCTGCACAGACACGGATTCTATCGAGGATATTACGATAAACATATTTCTACCGTTCCCAGATGAAGAATCACCGTACATAAGCGTCGGAAGCGTCCTCTTCACTAGAACGTGGCCGCGACTCCGCTATGTCCTTTTCCGGGGCCCGCTTCACTTCGAATATCTTAAAAAGTTCTATGCAAAAACCCAGCAGCCAGTCAAAGTCGTTTTGTCCGGTGTCTACCTGCTGAGCGGCACTTGGGCCGATGTACTCGACATCATGCGCGCTAACCCACCACTGGGAAGTGACTGGTCGTATGTTTCGAATCTAAATGGAGCGGAATGCAATATCATGGGAATTAAGGAGAAGAACGAGATCTTCGGCGACCCTGTGGAGGGCCTGTCAAGTCTTTATATTCAACGCAAGATCCACGACAATCCTCTGAGTCGGTTTTCGGAGGATATAGATCATGATGATGGGGTGTAAGTGATTCAGGTACCTAGGGTTAGGTAGGTAGCTATTCGCAGCTCCCTTCTGCCAAGGTTATCACACTGGGCATCAGTCGCTGCACTACAATATCTCCGCTTTTTCTTTCGACTTGTAACGATAGAGGAACGTTTGGATTTAGTCTCACTAATATACGATTCTTTAAAACTATAAAGAATAAACAAGTCGATGCCGAATATTGACGATATAATTGGCGCGCTTGAAGGATAGAAGCTCACCCTCGAGTTCTAGCTTGGATCCCGGTGCGGATTATGAAGTGTCGGTCCCTGTAGTAGAGCAGTCAGCATTCAATCATGAAGGAAGCCTTATTCAAGACTGCACCGACGAATTGAAGCTACTAGGGATGGTCCCACCAGTCCATCCTGCTGGATCTTATCGTAACCATAATCACGTGGAGGGTGTAATCATATACATACCTACCTCCCAGGTAGGTACCTTATTCTTCACGGCGTTGCAACGAAATGCCGCGACTTGAATATGCGGCTAGAAGCTCTACGCCCGCTGACACTACTTGGAGTTCCGCGAGAGAACCTGTCGGGTGTAGACCAGATATATGCGATAGCCTGGCGAGTTATTGAGATAGAGCACGGTGTTACTCTGGACGAGTCTGGTCAACCAACTATTCCACCTCTATACGCTAACTTCCCGCCTGACGAGAGGAGGGTACGATTCACCTCAACGGAGCCCAAGTCATCGGTGCATACCGACATGGATGGAAGGAAATTCATGGGTAGATGGTAGGCTTCATTATGCCCAACGATCAGGGAACGATCAAGATTCGCACCGAGTTCATTGCCAGCTAGCGCTTCAGTGCAACAGTTCGCCCTATTTAATCCCACACTGATATTTCAATCGGGACCTGCCCCTCCCAAAGGATATGATTTCCTTTCAATACTCACGTTTAGCCGAAGTTCCGTGTCGGCTAGACGTCACCCACTCAAAATGAGCTGATGTTCTGATATATTCACGTACTACATTATGGCTAGTAGATATTCCCGTCAATATATTACTCATACTATCCCCTGATTTATATTGTATCAATCGACGCTTACCATTCCGTTATGGTTCAAGGACAATAAGGAAATTACAGGATTACTCTGAACTTGGAAGACAACATCTCATAAGCGAAGCTCTCGAAATCCATATTAACGATCACATCAAAATGCCAGGGTATAAAGCTTATACGGCTTCTATAATCGGCCTGAGCTTCAGCGACTGTATCCATTCATCTTCTCAGAATTCCAGGATGTATTACTTTATGAGCCTTATATCAGGGTTAGGGTTAGGGTTAGAGGACTTCAGGGGTAAAAGTAGGGTTACGTTTATGTCAGGTCGGACGTCTTACATAAGGGGCACTGCGCATCATCAAGCAGTATTTAAAAGGCAAGTATTGATAATCACTTCGTACCTACTGCCGGTCATCTATAGAATATCAGTTCAATCAATAAAAATCACGATCGATGTAAGGAAACATCGGCAATATGAGATAATGAAGGAAATAGAACTAGTTTAAGAATTACATCCTTAGACGACTTGATTAGTGGCTTTATAACAACGACTAGTAAGATAACAATGTATTGTTTAAAACCATTGCCTTTGTTATCCTTGACTCTCTCATAGAGAACAAGAATATGGCTCTTGTTTACTTTGATAGACATCAAGATAAACTCAAGCACAAGTTTGGAAGATTTTTATATTTATAATACCTAACACATCATCTCAATTTTACTGGTTAGCTTAGTGCCGAAGGTATTGAGAATCTGCAATCTGATTCACTATCTAGCGTACTTCAAAATGTCGGCTCTTCATGATCTTACGCGCAAATATCTCCCTATTACTGAAAATAGATACTTTCCGCCGGTCACATATGGAGTTGAGCTACAATTCTTGATACCCGTTCTAATTGGGGACCAAGAGGATCCGCATCCAAGTGATACCCGGAAGGCCATAGTCGTGCCAGAAGGCACAAGTTATGCCGATATTTCAAACATAGTTACGGCTCATGTCTTGCATTGTCTACGAGGAGTAGCCCGCGTTCCAGCATGGACTTATCTAGGACCCCCATTTCCAGAAGAAAAAGCGTTGGGTGAAATGGACGACGAGTCTGTGGCAGTCTCTGAAATGCCTGCATACAGCCAGTGGGTTGTGGAGACAGACGAAAATCTAGTTCCAAACGATGCATTCTCAAAACTTTATACTTGGGTCGGTGTCAAGGTCAAGTCCAATAAGCGGGATCTAAACCGGCCAAATCACTTCGATCAGATCCATAGTGTCATCGTAGCCCTACGTAGTAGCTTCCGCATACGTGTCCCTCCTACAACATCTCTAATGATACATGTCGGCGAGAAATGGTTCGATATCATGGCATGTTATTCGGGAACCAGAACCTTGCGAGTATTTTGCACGATGTGGTGGATACTTGAGAAGTATGTGCAAGAGCTCGCGCATCCATCTCGCAGTACACACCCAGAGTGTCAGTCCTTGCAAAGGAATTCGCGCCTTGCTCGTATGAGCGCTACTGACATTGAGAAAGAAGTAGCAGAAGGTGGCATGAGCAATATGAACTTTGCAAACTGGTATAAGGAGATGCACGCCATCCTTCCAACATCAGTCATGTCTGCCCGCAACAACCAACAAATTGAATGTCTTTGGCGATCGAAAGACGCCGCGCAGCTCGTTCAAAAGATGACAGTGCCGAGAGAAAAAACCGTTGTTATGGAGCTGACAGGAGCAGAGGCAAAAGTTCAATTTGAGGGAAGGGGTAGCGTTGGATTCCAAGGAATCTGTGAGGGTGCCTTGGGGATGTGTTTACCGCACAACGATGGACACACCGGTACCGTCGAGTTTAGGAGCATGGAGGGAACTCTTGACCCCCTTCTCATTATCCACTGGGTGGCTGTTGTGACCAGGTTGTTTAACTTCGCGAGAAGAGGCAATACTACCGACATTATGGGTATACTTGAGAAAGGGCAAAGGTCTGATGGGAGTTACAGCGGCCTCGCGCTACTTCAGGACCTTGGGCTACCTGGCCAATATGAGTATTTTAGGGGTAAGATGACTAATGACAAGCATTTAGATATCACCAATGAATTCCTTGACGCTCTGTTTGTCGGCGAGTTGGGAGTTATGGGTCATGTATCGCCGTCGGAGTAAATAGGGGTAGCTTTTACATGTATGTAAACATAAAACATCTTGAATAACAACATATCTACCTGTTTATTTCATGAGAGTGCTGTCTAGTGATTTTTATTCATTTAACGTAGCTCTCCTTCAATCTTAGCGCCAACAACCGTGCCCACAGTTTATTGGATGGCAGTGTGGCAGGGCTGGCAGGGTTGCTCCATTGACGGCTACGAATCCCTGCATATAGAGCCTAACTTTAATTAGTATAGCGCCATCTCCCCTGGTAACACTATCGTGGACCCTGTCAAAAACAGACCGACCAGCATCCGTCATCTTTCCTCTACCGTACATAGTACAACTTATCTTGTCATACAACGATTTAGACCATAGACCGACTAACATGGCACTCACACGCCTTGGATGGTCCTGCACGCTTTTGGCTGCGGCGCTGGGCGCTGCAACTGCCTCCGAGCTGCAGATGCCCTTAGTAGCACAGCAGAGACCGATAAAAGTAGACAACGCGTTTCGCAAATCATTGGTCAATACCGACAAACTGCAGGACAGTATCAAAATAGAGAATCTTGTTAGTCGTGCAAAGGAGCTCTACAGCATTGCGCAGCTCTCAGAACCAGAGTATGGACATCCGACTCGAGTCATCGGGAGTGAGGGTATGTACACCTACGTGATATGATTTATAACGGCATGAATGACTCTTTACTCATAACACTTAAATCTATAGGCCATAGTGGGACGTTGGAATATATCTACTCTGTCTTGGAAAGCCTTGGTGGTTACTATACCCTCTCAAAGCAGCCATTCCCTGCCATCATGGGAAAAGTCTACGAATCTCGCTTGGTCATTGGCCATGAAGTACCTGAGTCTGCTTCTCCCATGTCGTTGACCCCACCAACAGCAAACAGAGAGCCTGTTTATGGCGATCTTGTTCTCGTAGAAAACGAAGGATGCCATGAATCCGATTATCCAGCTAACGTAACTGGAAACATCGCCTTCATCCTTCGTGGGACGTGCTCCTTTGGTGCCAAATCGGAGCTCGCTGGGAGGGCTGGAGCAGTTGCAGCAGTAGTATACAACTATGAATCCGGTGGCGTTTCTGGCACCTTAGAGAACCCTACTCCGAATCATGTCGCTACCTTTGGTCTCTCGGGTAAGGATGCTGGTCCCATCGTCCAAAAGCTAAAGGCAGGCGAGGTCGTCGATTCAATCGTATACATCGACTCCGAGGTTAGACAGATCCAGACAACGAACATCATCGCTCAGACCGTTGAAGGGGACCCGGACAACTGTGTTATGCTTGGTGGTCACAGCGATAGCGTCTCTGAGGGACCCGGTATTAATGATGACGGTTCAGGTAGCTTGACTCTTCTCGAAGTTGCGACGCAATTGTCCAACTTTACCGTCAACAACTGTGTGCGTTTCGCTTGGTGGGCCGGAGAAGAGGAGGGTCTGCTCGGGTCAGACTACTATGTTGAGGTCTTACCGAAGGAAGAAAACAAGAAAATTCGTCTGTTCATGGATTACGACATGATGGGCAGCCCGAACTTTGCCTACCAGGTCTACAACGCGACGAACGCTGTCAACCCCGTCGGCTCGGAGCAGTTGAGGGATCTGTATGTGGATTGGTACACGCAACAAGGTCTCAACTATACCTTCATCCCTTTCGATGGACGGAGTGACTACGACGCCTTTATCCGCAACGGCATCCCGGGAGGAGGTATCGCAACCGGTGCCGAAGGTGTCAAGACAAAAGAGGAGGAAATTATGTTTGGTGGTAAAGCGGGCGAGTGGTATGACCCATGCTATCATCAATTGTGTGACGATGTCGGCAACGTCAACTCCACCGCTTGGTTAGTCAACACCAAGGTTAGTCAACCCCTAATCTCTTCCGTCTGTATTCTATTTACCTAACTTTGCTCACAGCTTGTCGCCCACTCCGTCGCCACCTTTGCCGTCTCATTTGAGGGCTTCCCTGAGCGCTCAGACGCAACCACATTGGATGCGTATGAGAAGCCGGCCATGTACCACGGTCATCGTCTCATTCTATGAACCTTATCCAATTAGATCCAAATCCATGATTGTTCTAACGCCGGCGAATAGACTTTTGCATATCAATAGAAGATTTAGAACCGAAATGTACCTGATCTAATTGAACCTATTATACCTAAAGTTTCATCCTATTGGGGCTTTGACCGCCCCTGTCAGAGCTAAAAGCGATGAGCTCACATTGACAAGACGAAAAGCCACATCTAGTACCATGACTTAGACCCAGTCACGGTCCCTGATGCATAGCCAGAAAGATACGGTTACCCAACATCGCATGCTCACGTCTAAGCTTCGTGATATAGTTAAGCTTATCCCGTGCACCTGACAAGGCCAGCACGAATGATTTTAGCCAGGTACATGAACCAAGCTCGTGTTAGCCCCTGAAGCTCCGCAACTAATTTTGAGTAACCTTCAACATAGCACAACAGATAATACGTCACAAACCACAGAATAGCCACGACCTCCAAGATGTTTGGATCTTGTCGATGACCAAGGGTATGACAGTGACCAAAGAGGATGGAGTCCAACACCTCCAAAGGCACTGACGTGGCGAGGAGTTTAAGCTTCATCAATGAGGATACATGTCCTACGACGCGCGAGTCTGCATAGGACTTGTTCTCCTGTCTAAATCCAGCAGCTTCGGACGACCAGGTTGTACTTGTGAACGGAGATCTGCTCGGACATCTGTGAATCATCAAATCTAGTGAATGCCCATGAATCGAAGTCTGTAAATCGCTCCCCGTGCACACTATAGCGTGAACCGATTCTTATGGATTCTCTTCTCAACATTAATGTTTAGGTATAATAACTAGGTACCTCCCTACCAAAGTCAACTTTGCTCTCTACTTTTTCCCTCTATCACCAGATCTCGATACACTCTAGAATACCAACAACAAAATGAAGTCATTCTCTACCAAGTTACTTCCGGTTCTTGGAACACCAATCGCCATGGGGATTGGAGCAGCCGCGCAAGGTGCTCCCCTAAACACGACGACGATAACTTCCCCCATCGGAGGCCCTCCTCTAGTAACAGGTCCAGCAAACACAACATTGATAACTTCAACTGTTCGAAATCTCCCCCAAGTTACAGCTCAACCCACCCAATCAATCCTAGGTACCGACGACTATACGGTTACTTTGATTAATTCTCACACAGCTCCCGTCGTAACCCTTCATGCGCAAGGCGAAGGTAGCCCGACTGCTATAAGACAGGAAAACGACGCGCATACTATCGGCCGAGGCGAATCAGCTTCATTCGCACTTCCAACTCATGTAAGTCGAATTCCACCGAATGCACAACGTGGATTCTGAGTGCGTCTCCCCGTTTCCTGGAGCGTGCTAATTTCAAATGTATAGTGGACTGGACGGGTAGCAATGTTCGAAGAGGGCTACAGCGATATTCAGAACCGAGCTACGCTGCTGGAGGGCTCGTTTACGAATGCCACTGAATCTGGCCCGGCAATTATCGCGCTAGATGTCAGCTACGTGTAAGTACGGCCTAGTACAGTGCAGTGACAAGATTGGCTTGACTGACAAAAACTCTAGCGACGCCTTCACCGTACCAATGGTTTGCGAATGTAACAATAAGATAATTTTCGGTTGCAACTTAGACCTACACAATATGTGTCCGGTTCGTCACAATATGCCAGAAGACTTTGAGTCGAAGCCAATGACTAACAAATACTCACAGCAAAACTCCACGCTGAATCCGAAGACATGCGCAAATCCGAACCGAGACTTCAAGGTGGGCGTGCCCCCTACCAATCCCTTCCAGGATTGCCAGGGCCTGGCATACACCTATCCTCAGGACGACAATGCTACCAAATACGACATATCGGGATGCAGTCGTCAGATTACTTGCTGCATTGGCACTGCCTGCAGACCCCATCCTGGACAGCTACGATGTCCTATTGGGGATGGCCTCACACAGCCCTGTGCTGGTACCCGTGTTGGGAATCTGGGGAATCTTAGCATTGCGTAGGTGGGGATGGATCAATCGTTCAGCCTTCTACATGTAAATGCGCTTTCATTATGTAATTAGGGGAGGAGCGTTCCATTGCGAGGATATTATAACGGGTGTTTTTGAAGTACCAGCTCTATTTAGGCAAGAATATGATTTTGTGTTAGCTACTAGGCGCAACATCTCGCAGCTCACTCGTTGAATCCGGAGGTGTCGTTCTGTTTTCAGACCGACTCGGACGCCTTATTATAATGCAGCAATCCACACAACTCCAGACAAGGAGTATAAACCTTAGGCCACTGAATTACTGAGTTAACAGGACTAAAGTCCTCAAATTGCCTTTAAGTGAGGTTAGTACTCACCATATCGCCCACGTAACCGCAAGGGATAGGAAGTCGGTATTCTCCCAGGGATATGGTTCGTCGTCGGCTTCATCATGATAGTTGTTCACTAAGATGAGAAAAATTGAAGGGATAGCAAGACAGAGCACTAATAGATCTCCACAGACTATACATGAAGGTGAGCCACGGGGTATTGTGCGCGTCGAATCGAGCAATCCCATCCTGCGACAAGGGTTAGTGATATCTTCTTTGAGGACAGTAGATCGGGATATCAGGTATATCTTGACCACAACAGATCCTAATGAACTTGAATGAGAAGCCTTGGCACTAGAGTCAGACCAAAAAGAAATAAATGATTTCAGAACTAACTTACAGCTCCGAGCCATCTACGACGAGCGCGATTACGGCCTGAGGTCTGTATTAGCGTCGGAGTTGAGTAATCACATAGCCCTTGACGCCTTACCACTGAAACTGAAAGCCCTAACGTCTTTTTCCAATTGACACTTTCATATATTACATTGGCTAGTAATACCACAGAAGCGCCAAGCCCAAGGATTCGGGCGACCGCGCCCGCAATGGCGGCGGCTCTGGGTGCGCGCGGCCGGGCCATGTCTTGGGAATACAAACGACCGGAGCGATTACCTAGCAATTCAACCCCGCCTTACTCCGCGAAAGGCAAAGTAAAGGCGGGTTCGTAATGTCGTTATATATGTATGCCGCGAACGCAAGAAACCCAGGACATGAACTGGGGCTTCAGGGTCGTTGCATATTAGCCGTCCATTCGGATGCAAAGCTCGTCTTGGCAGGTAGTCGTCAGCACAGCGGCACGGTTCAGGCTTTACTTCTATTCCGTATAGTAAGAGCATATATGGTCGTATTTAGGTGCGATTTCGTATGCTTCTGTAGGTTCTTCATTGCCAAAATCCCAAACATCTTGAATATCTGAGTAGTGGGTCGAGAGACTAGATATATACCTATGTATTCTTGAATGATAACCCGCAAGGGTGGCAGCCAACTTGATATTGACAACTCATACTTATCACAATACCAGGAGTGTGATTGTGAGCCAAGACTTAGGAGGCACACTATGCTGATACTCGAGCTGTGGTGGTTGGCCTGACCTTACGTATATCATCCTGGTGACGTAATTGACGATAGAGAATTTCAGAGAACATGGCATGGCTTGATCTAGTAACTCAATGCGAATACCAATACCATTAGCTATGATATACTCACACAAAAGAGCTCACATAGTAGTGACATTGTGACACTGAGGGCAGTTGGAATCAGATACAATAAGAGAAAATCCCCCCGTGTCTTAGGTATACCCCATTTGTGAAGATTGATATGCAATTAAGAGCCTATCATGTTACCAATCTGGGCAGCTAGAAGCGGAGAAGGTGGGGGGTATGGTTCCTCGGTTTAGCGCGGGCAAGGGTTGGATCCATTTAAAAAAGCAATTTAACGTGTATCTAACGATGATATCACCCTAGCGATCATCCAAAATCTACAATCTTGCATGCTGCGCCTCACGATCGTTACCTATCAAACACATGGGAAATCAAAAAATTGACTGAATCACGGTATAGCGGAAGTAACGATATTCAACACCGCGATTCAAAGCACATTGTGACATATTAGGTACCTAGCTATTTCTCATCTACCTTACAAATACAGTAAGGTATCATTCCTTCGGAGCATGGCATAGCATTCGTCCTGTAACCCGTCAGCATTAGGTAGTCCATCTACGATGGCATCTTCGCTATCCGAGGCATCTCCCGTTGAGGTGCCAAACGGTGACCCGGCCGCCCCCGCTCCTCAAGTTATCGACAGCCGACAGCCTCCGTTAGCCCCTTCTTCCGATCCTCCACCGAATACTCGACGATGTTTCGTTTGCCTCACGGATGAACCTGAAGCTTCCTTGCCCGCCGATTGGTCGACACCTTGCACGTGTTCGCTCGAAGGACACCACGAGTGTCTTATGGCCTGGGTCACCGATCTCGAGGCGCAAGACAAGGAAATTAAGTGTCCCATTTGCAAATCCCCGATCACGATCACGGAGCGATGGGATCTCGCCATCCAGCTTAGCAACTATTTCAACCGCAAGTTCTCCAGATGGTCGCCTAGGATTCTATTCGGCCTCGTTGCGTCCGGCACACTGGTCAGCAGCTCTATCTACGGCGCGAAGGCAATCGACTTGTTCGCGGGTCCCGAGGCTACGATGAACTTCTTGCTCAACTCCGACATCACATTAGTGGAGGTTATGCGGCAACAAAATCTGGCAGATCATGGAGACGGCCCGCCGCCCATTAATTTATTACACTTCGCTATGCTCCCGCTCATTGCCCCGGGCCTCGTACTTAATCGGTTACGTTTAGGGGAGGTCATCTTGATCCCAGCTTCGCTATTGGTAAGTCGTGCCCATCTGCATCCAGCACACATTATTGAAAGTCCTGTTGCTAACGAGATCTTATTTTCAAACCTAACAGTATGCGACACTCATCGACCAGACGAACGAGTACCTCACCTGGCCACCGTCTCCCGAGCGAGCCCTGGCACTATACCCAGCCATCAAGGCGACCTACTTCCACCTACACAGCACACTATCCAGAAGCCTTGAAAAGAGATGGGAGGCGCAAGCAAGGAAATTAATCCCCGGCGGGGCAACAGACCAACCCCCCGCCGTACAAAACGACCACGAACCACAAGCCGAAGGCGGCAACCTGCTCGACTTCGAGATCGACATCCAGATCGGCATAGAAGACGAGGAGGACGACAACGACAACAACAACGGGGCGAACAACCGGCGCAACAGAGCGCTGGACGGCGGCCGGTCGCCCGTTAACTTCCTGGCCGGCGCCCTGGTCTGGCCCGGCGTGTGCTACGGCATGGGCGAGCTGCTGCGGCTCGCGCTGCCGTCGCGCTTCGTCACGCGCCCGGCCTCCGGCCCGAATACCGGCATACTGCAGGAGCGGTGGGGACGCAGCCTCGTGGGCGGGTGTCTGTTTGTTGTGCTCAAGGATGCGTTTTTCCTGTGGGTTAAATATAGGCGCTTGATGAACCGGTCGTCGAGACGTATCAAGAATGCGGAGAATCGGAACTTGCGCCGTTAGAAGACGGGGGAGAGGTTGTGTTGCCCTGGAATGAGTTGCTGCTGGCGTTTTGTGGGGGACTGCGATGCTTTGGCTGATGGCGGGTGTATGCGATGATGGGCGCGTCGCAAATGGCGAGTGGCATGCGGTCTATTCGTTGTGAAAAGGGGTAGAATGGAGTGGGTCAAATTCTTTTGTAAGATACCAACAAGAAAGCTGTACTATGTGGAGAAAGGACGGGGGCCTCTGCTCTGCTCTTGGGCTTGATAATTCGAAGATTTCGTCGCGAGGCCTGTTAAGTGTGTTGAGGGTGGGTGTGATTCTACGCGGGAGAGCTAGGATCGAGCAGGCTGACGGGAGCATGCAGGTCCACGATAATACCAGGTCAGCATGTGTTGAATTAGGCTAGGCATATAATACCTTAAGTCGCTACTGTGTCCATATATCAAGGGCATTCGTAGTGTTGATCTACCATCGTAGGTAAGCACCTACGATTCTACTATGCCGCTAATTGCAACACTTGTAATACGGGGGGCTTGCAAACTACGAGGCACGTCCACAGAAGCACGACGTGTTATATTGGTAAGCACTATGTGAACAACGATTAAGATTCACTTCTAGGAATCTATTGCTTCTCGATGCCTCCGTCTACTCACCTAATTGTCACAACAGTAAATGCCCGCATAGCTACATACCAGGATCCTACCACACCAAACTCAACTCTTCTAGTGCATAGCTCACCAATCCCAATCTCATCCCGCCCCTTAGACAGTATGCCTACGGGACGAAGACCACGCGGAGCAGATCAAAACACTTTTATACGGCCACTCCCAGCAGCCGTCGTATATGACCTCTCAGTGCGCGACCAAGCCACGATCAGCGTCCCGCCGCGCTCAACGTGGACCTCGGGTCCGCATTGGCACGAATCGCACAATGAGTTCTTGCAGGTACTTGCCGGCCGCGCAAGGGTCACCCTCTCAGGCCACACCTTTGACGTGTGTCCGGAGGACGGCGTGGTCACGGTGCCAAGGCGGGCTGTGCATGAATGGCGGAGGGCTGAACCGATGGGAGAGGATAAGGGGCAGAGGCGGAGAGAGGAAGATGAAGACGGGGATGGGGATGTGTTAGTTGTGAGGGAGTGGACGGAGCCAAAGGACGGCGCGAAGGACGTTTTCTTCAGGAATCTAAATGGCCTTATCCTTGACGCTGCTGAGGGGAAGCAGAGGGGCGGCGCGCTGCTGGAGCTCGAGCTGTGGAATTTGTTCTGGCGTGCTGATAATTATCCGGTTATTCTGGGCTCGGGTTGTGTTGGCGGTGTGGCTACGAAGGTGGTGATGGGTGCCGCGGTAGTCCTGGGATGGGTGTTGGGGTGTAAGGGTGTATATGAGGAGTACAGCGTGAGGTGATGCTCCTTGTACCTCTAAGATAGTTAGGTACCTCGTCATAAAGAGAAATGTCAGGTTAGGCCGATTATCTTCTAGGCTAGTATCTCCATTATATACAGAACTTGAGTTGGATATCCTCCTATCTGTTCACCTTCCACTCCCCATTCTGCGGATTATACTCTAGAAGATATAATGTCTGCGCATCCTCTTCATCCCTGTATTCGTAGACAACTTCCAGATTG
Organism: Hypoxylon sp. PDH2405; assembly: GCA_023628415.1. Lineage (NCBI taxonomy): Eukaryota > Fungi > Ascomycota > Sordariomycetes > Xylariales > Hypoxylaceae > Hypoxylon > Hypoxylon sp. PDH2405. Next base: position 129,182 of record JAMAKT010000061.1, on the reverse strand, counting down.
GGTTCCCCGTAATGTCCCATGAACTCCAACTCGAGCTTCAGCTCCGTCCCTGGATCTAAGGCACCACGGAAGTTGATGACGAACGGCTCGGAGCGAGCTACGCGCCTATTATACTCAAGCTTCACGGAACGGAGGAATGAGACGGGAGTGCCGTCTACATCGACCCCATTAACCCTCAGCTGTTGTCTCTCATCACCTGTCGACTCCATCTGAACTAACAGACGACGTCGAAGGATGAAGGGCGGAATGGGAATATCGAGTTTGGCCATAACCCGTGTCATCAGCTCATCCGTCTTGGAGTAAATACGTGGGTCCGCAAGCCCATCCAAAGCCGTGTCTTGCAGATTACAGATTGCAAGCGTAGTACCTCTACGGTAGCCCACAATTGCCGGGATCTCATTCGCCGGGCTTACTGTGATAGAGGATCCTAAGACGAGGCACACATCTGCCTTCCCGGCATGGTCACAAGCCAGCTGCAGAGCCTGGGCAGGTAGAGTCTCGCCGAAGTTGATGATACTATCGAGAAGGACTCCACCGCAGCGAGCGCACTTTCTTCCTGTGCGGTGATCGTGAACTGTCTTCTCGTACGAAGCAACGGCTCGGAAATCTACGGATGATTAGTGAAACGATGGCAGTAATTCGGGGGTTTGACTCTATATACCGCGGATATACTCCTTCCCACAGTCCTTGCAGTATTCGCGATTATTGTTTCCATGAAGTTCAGATATTCGGTCCTACGGTAGAGAGGAATGAGTCATACCCTCTTGAGTCTTCGAAAAAAAAATTTAAAAGACTTACTGGCAATATTCCACTCTTCCTGTGCAAGCCGTCGCAGTTCTGACTAATCAGATACTTGAGGATTCCTCGATTCTGCAGCTCCACAAGCGCCATATGGGTAGGCGTTGGTACAGCTTGTAGGGTACTGACTCCACCCGTCGGCTTCCTTCCTTGAGCCTTGAGCGTCCAGAGGCCCTGGGGTCCGCGGAAGTCCGGAATTCCTATAGAATCTTAGACCAGACCAAGTGTTCTGACTGAGGTAGAAGCTAACCAGCGGACGTAGATATTCCAGCCCCTGTGAAAATGATCAAGTGCTTGCTTTCCCTAATCCGATTAGCAAGCACTTCTGCTTTCCTGTCGACTGCCTCGGGAGGCTCTTGGCGCTCTTCTGCGGGGACTTTGGGGGCGGTGTCGGCCATGATGATAGTATCGAAGAAAGACAGCCTACAACACACTCGAGCCAAATCGCGGATATCGTGAAGATTCTTGGGCAATGTTGGCTCACACAAAATCCATGTATCAAAATGATAGTAATGCCACGTGACACCGCCCCCAACTACCGCGGCACAGGCGTAGGCAGCAGCGAGTTTTCTTACTGGCTCGGTTGTCATGACAACCTCTCATACACATATATCAACATTCATGATATTTTACCTCTATCACGCCCATAAAGGAGATGATGATCTACTTCAATATTCTATCAAGCTACATTCTAAGGGCCGCCCAATAGATCAAGTTGGCGAAAATGATGGGATTTCTGTGTCCTGTTCCTAGACAGCCGTATTAGTTTGTATATGTGCGATGACGGGGCGTAGAAGTGTAATATAACAGTGCCTCCTACAGCGCTTTCATATTCCAGGTCGGCCATTAAATGGTTAATCACCAATGTTAGGTATTGTTGGCTTCGCTATCTACCTAGGTAGATATTGTGTTAGTGGGAAACCCGGTTCTATCTTTCAAAGCATCGTCACTGGGTAATTGTGGCTCGGTATTGAAACCTTTAAGTTTGATTGCCTAGTACGAATGTATAATACTTGCATAGGTGCTCTTCAAATCATGATTAGGCTATATAGGTATTCCATCTTACCTACTCTGCCTTAAAAGGGAAGCTGTTAATGGTAGTACGACATCACCTTAGTAGTAATGAAAAGGGGTACCGAAGTGGTGCCTATCATCAAAGGTTATCAATGATAAAAGATGAAGCGGCGGAATTACTTTGACAGTGATCGGTGTTATTGAAATAATCTCAAGGTTGAGGTTGTAGTCCTACATGCTCCATAGCGCCCAGAGCTCCATACCCCTTTAATTAACTCGTTACTCATGATAAGTGGTCTAATATTGATCAATGGTAAGACTACCTTATGTTTAGCATAGTATTCCCATTCAGGATCTAACTTGAATCGTTTGTGCACTGTCTGTTTCAACACAGACTCACGTCTTCCAGTTTGATCGTAGCTATTTTATTTATATACTACAACGGTCTAGCAGTATATCCTCCAGCCATAAATTGTTCCATTGTCCGTTAGAAGGATGCCAATGGCAGAGACTACAAATCAGCTGGTTAGTATACACACGTGTACCCAGGTAACTAAAGAAATTCTCGAATATCCGTTGTCTTTTTAATAAATGGTTACGGGTTTTCTGGCTGAGACAAGGGCCTCTTTCTGCGTCCTTCTTCTCTCAACGTCTGCCACTTTGCGGCTCTCAAACTATCCCATGTTGTCTTGATCCAAGACCCTCAGGAACTTCAAGGTATTTTTACAGTGCCGCAAAGTGAGACGCTATCGTAGGGTTCGGACTTCTGGATGGTCCGTCTGATGCCTCCTCGCCCTGTGTCCACTAAACATCGTACTGTAATTTGGGTCCTATGACCAAGGGCCGTCTGTTGTAAGCAACTCGTGGTGCTCTAGTTCGGTGTGTACTTCAATAAGAGTCCTAAAAACTCATCGCCCCAATAAAACGCCGCCGAAACCACTACAGTCACAAGAGGAGCAAAGTCTGGATTTTGATGTGGATCTAGGTCTGCCTGCTATAAACATTTAAGGAAGTTGATAGACTTCTTACTCATGCATTCTACCGTAGTAGGTGTACCGTGTCTTTTAAATTGATGGTTGATTATCTATGTAGGTAGGTTCTGAATGGATCTTTTGGATGAAGTGCTGACAAGGCCACAGAACCAGGATAGACGATTGTGTGGATAGTCCTTTCCTTTTGGGGGCTTAAGTGGTATTTCGAGAGTAGAGATGTGATAATTTATGAGAATTACATGCCACTATAGCTAACAATGCTGGATATACCCTTCCTTAAACCATCGTCCGGCTGCAAGTAAGCACTCAAACTCTTCCGGTCTTACTGCAGAAGTAGCCCGAGGGAGTAAGCCTCGGTCATCCGTATCCATTCCCAAGCATACGTGTGCGAACTAATAACCAAATCCCTCATATTATTTCGACAAATCATTTACGACTTGACCTATCAGCTATTTCTTCTGTACACCATCGATCGGGCAGAACACCGTCCACCTGACCGAAAATGTCTTGCGCGTTCAACGCTCTGAGCTGGCACTAAAAAGGAGGGTCGGGTATGGCTTCAGGGCGAAAATAAGGTCTAAATGAGGTATGGCGTCTTGTAAGCTTAACGGAGGAAGGATTCACGAAGTGTAAAAATACGTAAGGATTAGACTGAAAAGAGAGTCTCAACTGGCGATATCTGCCGATAAGATTGCCTTGTAGCGTGATGGTGAATACGACGTCGCTTCGCGAAAGTTGGTCTGATTGGACAGGTATCCACAAGACAGCGATGGCTGATCGTGGGGAAGAAGGCCTTCAACTTAAAAGCGGTCTGACAGTTGAATTAAATGGGATTCATAACCAAAAAAGGTGAGGCTCTACGCAACTCAGCCGCAACTAGTCATTACCTAAGATATAAGTCTCGTGCCATATTCTGCATGCCGGTGCAATTTAGTTGGGTGGTCAGCACTGTTGTGCGGTCCTGCGCTAAGAGCCGCAAATCTCAACGGTTGCGCATGAATCTTTTTTGAGTCATCATATTGCGTGGTTCGCAAGTTTTTGCAAACTCATGACTAAACGAATTTTTTATTGTTTATTTTTCGGTTCCTTGTGATGGCCCATCTGCCGTTTTCACATTTGATGTTGAGTATTGAAACCAAATATTTGTGACTCTTAGACGGGTGGAACTCATCGGCGAGACGGTATAGGTGAGTCTATCCTATACCTGATACTGTCCGGAGACAAGCCGGTTGTGATATATCACATACGTATATCTCAAGCTTGGACTTCCGAGGGGAGGCCGCTATTACCTGCAGCTGGACATTACTACAAACAGCAAACTACCTTACATGGTACATATGCATATGAAACAATGTCCCGTCCTCGAGGAATATGATTGGACCGGCTAGCAGCATCGATTCTTCATCTTAGTGGAATCTCCGATGAGGGAGATGTGGGAGCGGGTAGATTAACGGGTAAAATGACAGATTGACGCCACAAATCATAATGGAAATAAAACCCGAAATAAGTGCATATGAAAACCACCCAAATTTTATGATGAGCACTTCTAGATTGTACAGAGCACAATCACCGTTTAGGGTGCAAACCAAATTGTCTAACGATTTATTGCTAACATCAATGTTTGGTGGGACGTTGTGGAGTTTGCTCAGTTTGACATAGGAATGAGACAAGAATGCTCCGAGCTGAAGTCGATTTGGCAGGTAACGGGGTGGATTTAGGCCGAGCTAAGCTACCTAAGCTAAACAAATAGGGAATAAAAGAGCTACCAAGGTACAAAAGATGTAGGTTCCCGGGTATGATATTTGCAAGTGCAATACGGAAGTTGCCTTTTGGTATTCTAGGCTAGCTTCTACCCCCCACACATCTCTCTACCAGCCCCCTGGCTCCCTCACTATTGGCAACCCATCCAGTCGGGTTCGCAAATCATTGCATGTCCACCTGGCCTAAATGCCGGTGGGTGCGATCCTCAATTTTGTTTTGTCTGCCCTTTCTAAAGCTCTACAAATAAACCCACCATAATCCATTTCACAACAACATAGTGCTGCATCTGAACTAATATATAAACATGTCCCTATCCGACGTTATGGATACACCAATTTATCTTTCCGCTTCCTTGCTGCCGACACGTGTTCTGGGCACTGATACACTCTCTCGTAAGACGGGTCTAGCCAGCTCATTTTAACCACCGCTGTTATCAACAAAAAAACGGCCTGCCCGTGTCACGTCACGTTGAACTGTATTCCCGGACGAGACCGGTGGTAGTGAGACCTGAGACCATCTAGTTTCCGATAAATAATATTGGCACACCGACAAGACCAGTTAAGAAGTTGGGGGCGGTCTCGGTCTGTATTGTACCTACCAGCCTGGGAAATCAAATAAAAAAAATTCCATTAAATTGTCAGCACACTGGTCTCGATAGGGATACGAACGCTCGAAAACACGGGCCGCGGTTGCTTCGCCTAGCCACCCCTGCTTCTCTCTGCTTTTCCCCTGTTTTGCAATTATTGGCTGCGTTCTCGCAAGAAAAGGTCTTCCGATTAGATTGACGTGTCATTACACGACAAGCTCCTGCAATGGACCAGCTGATCCTCTCGGTTTTCTGGAGTCATTCGTTGAACGACGGCAAGAGACTTCGCGGGGAATATTGTTCCACCAGGAACACAATTCTTTCAATGGACTGTTGTCTTGATTGCTTGGGGTTTTAGTCACGCGTCCCCGGCTCACTGGGTCACCACCTAGCGCCAATTCAAACAAGGTACGAATTGACAGGCCGGTAAACTAACCGTGGCGTCAAGATGGCTCGCTTTAGCGTCAACCATGTTATCGAGAAGGCTGGATCGCTGGGTTGAAGGAAATGAAACCAAAACGATCCAGAGTCAGCCCCAAAAACAATACTCTTGGCTCGCGAATAGGGCATCCCGCCGGGATTCGAGACTAGCGTATGTAGACTTCACTGCGCAGTCGCTCATCCCCTGTTTGTTGACTTCCCAACGGAGATTCCTTTCCTGCTCATTTCTTCCTTCTCACTGTTATTTTGCTCCCCATTTATACATGTTTTTCGATTGCATCGACGGTTTGGTTTGCATCCAATGTTTCCACACCGCCTTTAACTACGGGAATGGGAATGACATGGCTATATAACCTGGCTTGGCGGGAATATCGAGCTCAGGGATGGCATTGACTCTCCCTTGTCCAATGCGGCTCATGCTGGTCAATGTTATTTTTCCACCCCTGACCCCCATGTTCTTATCTAACACCCCGATGGCCGGTTATGCTAGCCGGGTGGTCCGAGACGTGCCTAGTGTTGCTTCTAGACTCTACTCTACCGCGTTTTTGGATGCCGCGTGATGTGTGATGCAGCGTACCTGTGAAATTAGATTACTGTCGATCTCGGACACGGAGCGGAGGGGGGCCCCTTTCACAGCTAGGTATGTCATCACCCGTGCTAGTCACAGCTCCCTACATACTAGTACACAACTCTTCGTTCCACATTAAGTCATGTGTTTCGTCTCACCTCTGCCTAGCCATCGAGATTTACATACGCGACGCTTAAGTCAACGTCTACCTATGCACAAGGCATACAGAGTTAAGAAGCATTAAGTTGTGGGCGTTCGCTTGTCTTACCCTATCAGCCTATCTCAGACTTGGTTCCTACAGTTCTCCATTCGACCTAACTTTGCTTCGTTATTCCCGGCCGGGTCTGACCTCACCAACAGCTCTTCCTCCGGTTCCTACACTGCAGCCCGCGCGTGCATCACCGTAGGGCTGACCCAGGACCGAACCACTCACGTGGCCGGTAGGCGTTTTTTAAAAAGGCCAGCAGACGCGTTTGGCTGCCATTGTCTAGACGAGACTTGATCGGGGCTAGGATATAGCCGTGCATCTGGCCGGGTTCCATGAGCCAACGACCAACGGGTTGCCATTGAGGTCGAGCCGCATCAATTTATATACCTACATAGGTACCTGAGAAAGAGGGGCAGTGTCGGTACTGTCTAAGCTGCCTTGATCGACTGAGTCGCCCAAGGACTATGACCTGGTTAGGTAAGTAAGTCACCGCATGTCCAATGTTTGATGATCTTCACCATGACGCCTTCCTGCATACTTGGAGGTTTGGATAAGAGGAAAAAGGCGCTAGCTTAGGTGGCCGTCTCCCTCCTTCCTTTACCTCGGGGGTTTGATACAAAGGACTCTAGCAACTGGGGCTGATGCGTGACTCCTTCCCAAACTTCCCATTCATCTCAATCATCTCAAATCACCTCAATCATCCCAATCCACACATCTTCGACCCCAACTGACACGATTTGCCCAATCCTCAAAATCTATTTATACATTACATAACCCTTTATATTCGCTTTTCGCACCCACACGTTGGAATGTATATAGGACCATCCATTTACATCGTGGTGTATTGGGTTGGTGCGTTAAGGTTTGGAGTTTGGCGATTAGTTAGCTGAAGCAAGCAACTGCTATGTTGCCTCCCATTGGCCATTGTCATTACCCCCCTTCGAATATTGGAGGAACCTTCAGTAATGAAGAAAGAGAGCTAGCTCCTTCGAAGGCAAGAGCGAAACCAGAGCCAACGTAGAAATGGCTATGCCTTCCTTCAACGTCGCTGTTGGTTCCTAGTGACTCACCGTCCGACGCCCAAGATAGTAACTCGCCTCCCTTACTCATTTCCACTTCCACTTACACGTACCTACATGCACACTGAATAATCACCATTGTTTGGACGGCAAAAAGCCCAATCCTACACTTTTCTTTGCTGAATGGCTGTCCCTTATTGGTCTTTTCAGTCATACAACTACATTGGTCGAGAGAATTTCAAACTGACATTTCAGCATCCAGGGCCTATTTATCTTCTCATTACCTCGTCTCAGCTGAACTCTATCAAACCCACCACGGCTTTTCCAGCGACTTTGAGATTTCTCCATACCTCGGGCTCGACAGACTCGCCCAGGTAGTCGGCTGAGAGAATGACGGACGAGGAGTTGCAGAGACTGCAGGCTACGCTGCATTATGTCTACCCACTTGTAGTATTTCTATACTTCGCCATCTCTTCGACTATCGCAGTTTGCACGCTTCAAACTTCCGACTCGGCCAAATTACCACACGCACGGTGTAAGGCCATATACTATATCCTCCTTGCCTTCATAGGCACCTTCGCGGCTCAAGTCGTCCTCAAGGTAGTTGAGATCGCCGTATGGGGGAGATGGCCATCTCAGGACACGATTATCGGCCTTCTTTCGTGTATCTTGATTTTTGGAACCGAGCAGAATAGCCTCGGATACGAATCCGGCACCGTATGGTATCCATACTATGGATCGTGGCTTATTGCGCTTGCATTGGAGCCCGTGAATACTGTGCTTCTGTTCGTCGCTGCGAGAGATCCATTAGAAACAACACCGATCACCTTTGACAAGTCACCTCTGTTCCTTTGGCTCGACGCCTCCATTACTATTACCCGCTGCATTCTTGCCTTGACCGCCGTCTTGGCATATTTCTTGTGGAGAGAAAGCGGAATTGATATAGACGAGGACGAAGAACGAGCGCCACTGATCCCTAAACCGAATGGCCGGTTGAATGGCGCCCACACATCAGCAGATAGTGGCTACGGCACTAATTCGGAGGGCACGAATACGGAAGCAACAAACACAGAAACTGCTAACTCGCCCAGAGATGTCGAATCACCGTGGGAACGTCAACAGCGTATTTCCCGGGAGAAGATAGAGAAGCGGCTGAAAAACGAAGGTAGCTGGATTGCTTACGCCAAGGGCTTCCTGATCTTCTTCCCATATATCTGGCCAGTTAACAATCGCCGTTTGCAGCTCTATGCTGCTCTCGTGGGCCTCTGTCTCCTGGCTGGAAATGTGCTCAATTTCCTGATTCCTCGACAGTATGGCGCCGTTATGGATTCCCTGAGTGGTGTTTCTGGGAGCAATCCATGGGTTCAAGTTGCAATTTTTGCTGGCCTACGACTTCTTGCTTCTGAAGCTGGGATCAACCTTCTCAGACAGATGCTGTGGTTGCCTATCGAGTACTACTCTGAAGAGGCACTGACAGCTGCAGCGTACTCGCATATCATGAACCTTTCATCCGAGTTTCACGACTCGAAAAGCTCATCGGATCTCATTGTGGCTATTTCGAACGGGACTTCGATTTCTAATATGCTAGACTCGATATGTTTTCAGGCCTTGCCAATGCTGATTGACTTAGTCATTGCATTCACATACCTGTCTACCAAGTTCGGTCCGTATGAAGGCTTTATTACCATTGCAACTGGCGTGGCTTTCATCCAGACTGCTACGCGCATCATCGCGAGCTTCAAGGAGAAGAGAAAGAAGATGGTGAGGACGTAAGTAACTTTACTTTCACGGCCCTGATAATTCAATTGAGGTCCTTGTCTGATTTTTCTGGCTGTTTTGGTATATCATATCATGGTTGACTGAGTTCTAACGTTTTCTTAGATATTTCGAGGAGCATTACATCCGTCAGGCCGGTATCCAAGGTTGGCAGACCGTCAGTGCCTTCAATCAAGTTCCATATGAAGAGAGACGTTACGGAATAGCAGTTAATTCTCAGGTTTCAGCCGCAAAGGAACTCTACTCCAGCTATTTTGTTGGGCATGCTTTTCAGTATCTGATCCTCCTCGCAGGGTTACTTGCTGGCGCGTTCTTAGCCGTCTACCAAATTACGCATGGCCAGGCTACTGCTGGAGACTTCGTTATGCTTTTAACATATTGGGGTCAGCTCACATCACCTCTACGTTTCTTCTCTCAACTCGGAAAGAACATCAGTCAGGATCTGGTGCATGCCGAACGGCTTCTTGACGTGATGACGACCAAGCCGACTGTAGTCGAGAAACCTAATGCTCGTCCATTGAAGCTCAAGGGTGGTAAAGTTGAATTTCGGAACGTCAGTTTCAGCTACGACAAGAAGAAGGACATCTTGAAGGGCGTAAAAGTGTCTGTTCCGTCTGGTACTACAGTTGCATTTGTTGGTGCAACCGGAGCTGGAAAATCGACGATCTTGAAGCTCCTTGATCGTTTTTATGATGTGACGGGCGGTTCCATTCTAATCGATGGCCAAGATATCCGAGATGTGACAATCTCTAGGTATGTTCAAAACCCTTTTTCTTCCCTTTCTGAACGCTCCAAGTATGATTCCCTATTCTCATGTCTTGTTACTAATATTTTCCGGCTATTCAGTTTACGACAGGCTATTGGCATTGTCCCGCAATCACCAATCCTCTTCGATGATACGGTGATGAACAACATCCGATACGCTCGACTAACAGCAACGGACGAAGAAGTGTATAGCGCATGTAAAGCAGCGGCGATCCATGACCATATCATGGGCTTCACTGAGGGCTACTCGACTCGAGTTGGCGAGCGTGGCGTGTGAGTACGATCCAGCGGACTATATTAAACATGATTACCTACTGACAGAATCTTAGTAAACTCTCTGGTGGTGAATTGCAGCGTATTGCGATTGCGCGAGCCATTCTCAAGCAGCCGGAGATTGTGCTTCTCGACGAGGCTACCAGTTCTGTTGATACTGATACGGAGCAAAAGATCCAGGAAGGTCTCAACGCGTTGTGTCGAGGCCGTACCACGTTTATTGTAGCGTAAGTTTCTGATTATTTGGTCAAATATAGCTTGTTTATGCTGAAAATCTTAGACATCGCCTTTCAACCGTTATGAACGCCGACACCATCTTCGTCGTTGCGAACGGAGAAATTGCCGAGCAAGGTAGCCATGAAGAACTGATCGCCAAGAACGGCAAATATGCCGAGCTTTGGTCGAAACAGATCTTCGTCAAACCTAAGGAATCAAAGGAAGATAAAGAGAACGGAGTGATTATCGAGGAGGTTACTCTGGGTGCCACACAGACAGATGGATCTGGCGATGAGCGAACAAATGGTGTCAACGCTTCGAATGGCGCTCAAACTCCTCGACCAACACCAACGGTCACAACCTCTATTGTGACAGGCAAGGCCAACGGGCAGGCTGTGAATACTCCAAATGGACATATAAAAGAGGTAGATCTGTCAAAAAATCAAGCATGATTTTTTGGCTGGTACTAACCTCTAACAGGGTTCAAAGTTGAATCCTGGTGCTCCGGAGTTCACACCTCGTTCTGCAGCCGCGCCAAACCTAATACCTACGACCCCCTTACGAAACAGCTGGGCTGAAGATGCTGAGGAAGAAACCGATTCTCCTGATGCGGCACCGCCGGTGGATTTGGAGTCCGCTTCTATTTCCACTGCCATAAGAGTTTGCGAGGCTAGTCCTTCGAGCAAACACGACGATGCCATCTCACCAACCATACCCCTTGAGTCGACTGACCAACCAAGTGTTTTTGAGGTCCCAGATTCTAAGCCTCGTCGAAATACTCTCCAATCCGTATCTTGTCCAGAGCCACCAGTACTCCGTTTTCCAGAGAGCCCGGCTCGCTCCGTTAGCCAACCTGTGCCGACTCCACCTGCAGTCGCTTCTGAAGAAAGTGAGGGAACTCAACCACAACAGAATCACACTGAGCCTGCGTCTACCTCACCTGATGTCAAGCAGCCCCTACCAGGGTCTGTCAGAGGTAGAGGCAGTTTTCGTGGTCGAAATCGAGGTCGATATCGCGGAGGGAGAGGTCGAAGACGCTATCCCTCTAGCCCCAAACTGGATCAGAAAGAGGGCACAGGAACCTCGCAAAAACGCAGTGGCTCGACGTCTCGGGGAAGGTAATTTCACATTTTTAATGAGCGCTCTTACGTGATACATCATTTCTATATTAGTTTCTCGTTCTCTGCGTAGACGCATCCCATTTGCTCCAGCATATTCCATGTTTCGATTCTTCTGCGTATTCTTACAGCTTTATACGGAAAACGCCTTTCACACTGGAGGTATTACAAAAGCGTCAATGGTGGATGTTTCATATGGCGCATGAATCGGCTACGATTTTAAATAATGATGTTTATCGGCAGGCTGCGGACCAGGAGTGATGGAAGGGGAAATCCGGGAGGCGAAAAAAAGTGTGATCATGATATTTTCTTCAATTCTTGTTAGCCTATTGGCATTTGAGGACAGAAAAGTTACGCAAAAGGACGCTGAGGCATGCTGTTTAGAGAAAAACGAAGGAACACTACGGCATGGTATGGAGTCGAGGTGTATGGCGGAAAATTAGACGAGCATTGATTTGTCCCCCTTATTTTTCCATCTCTATTGGCTTTCAAGTCCGAAATTAACCAAATTTGTTTTATTATCACTACCGCCGTTACGCACGATCATCATATCCATTAATTAGTAGATGCGATCAGTCGTCAAGTGGTGAATCTTTATACTTTTTTCGTGATTATCCCATGTCCTCATACCTCGTGATGTCCGCTCGTAATCTAGGTCAAACAAGGCCATTCATGGACGGGGAAAAACGCGGAAAGATGAAATGCCTAGTCGAAATTACTATTCCCATTCAACCTTCCAGGTCACCCCTATCGTTCACAGTAGCGGTATGCTCGATTCATCCCACTACCTTTAGCTATCACGCAAGCTATTAATTCGTCCTCAAGTCGACGATGTCGAATCTAGCACTGGACGGACGATCATCGTCCAGCACCACGTCCAGCTCCGCCATTCCCGCCATTCCCGCCACTACCACCGCCGCCCATCATATTCCGAGCCATATCAGCGATGTTGGGGTCGTTCATCAGGGTGCTCAGGTCGGGCATGCCACCGCCACTCGAAAAGCGATCGGCCATCTCGCGCAGACGCGGGTTGCTCATCAGGTTCTGCATCATCTCGGGGTTGGACATGAGGTTCTGCGCCATGCTCGCGAACATGGGGTTATTCATAATGGAACTGAAATCCGGCATCCCGCCTCCTCCATTTCCTCCACCCTCCCTATTTCCAGCACCACCACCACCGCCGAAGAGGCCCGCCAGGCTGCTCAGATCGGGTCCTCCACTTCCTCCACCACCGCGCGGGCTACCCGTATCCGGCGTGGCTTCGGCCTCGAGTTCTTCCACCCGCCGCTTCGCCGTCTCGTACCCCTTCTTCATGGCCTCGCTGCCGCCGTTGCCCTCGTGCTCGATCCCCTGCTTGTACGCCTCCATCGAACCCTTCGCGTCGCCGAGCGCGAAACGCGCCAACCCGAGTCGCGACCACGCTTTCGTGTACTTGGGGTCGATGCGCACGGCGGCTTCGGCGTCGGCGCGCGCGCTCGCGTGGTCCCGCGCTGCGCTGTAGGCTGCGGCGCGGTTGGAGAGGTAGATTGCGTTGTTGGGATGGAGGGCGAGTGCTTGTGTGTAGAGGTCGATGGCGGTCGGGTAGTCTTTGGATGCCATGGCCCGGTTCCCTTTCGCTTTGAGGTCTTCGGCTTGGGCTTTTTCGGACTCGGTTGGGGTTTTGTTGTCTTGCGCGGCAGCTGTATCGGGGGTTGTGGTGGTGGCGGGTTTAGAGGACGAGGCGGAAGAGGAAGAAGAGGTGGTGGTGGCCTTGAGTTTCTCGTAGACGCCGTAGATCTGGAGGAGGTTCTGCGTGCCGGTCGCGGCCTTGACGGCTTCGGCGTCGGTGGGGTCCACTTTGAAGGACTCGGCGATGCAGTTGATGGCTACGTCGATGCTGTCCTTGTCCTCGGCGGACAGCGTCCCGTCGGTGAGCGACGTCGATAGAAAGTCGCAGATGGCGAGCGCTAGGCGCTGTTTTGTTGTCGTCGCCTGTGCCGCGGGGCCTTGGTTAGTATCATCGTGGATGGCTGGCTGGTTGGAGGGGAAGGAGGGGTAATAGATGCGGCTTAGTACGTACCATGTTCAATTAGATATATATGTATCGTCTCCGAGATTGTTGCTGGATCGGATGTACGAAGCGAATGAATAGAGGAATGATCGAAGGGAAATTCGAAATTCCCCAAGGATGGTGATAGGCAGTAGGTATGTAGGTGGATGGATGTTTGTGCAGCTGTTCTCGAAATTTCGGCCTGATACGTTCGTGGGACAAAGGACAATGCCTAAGTGGGAAAGTGGGGGTTGGGGACGTCCTGTGCCTAGACTCGTAGGCGGTGTGCAATATGGGTGAGAGCTAGCGGGGGTCTAAGCGGCAGAATTTATATGTTCAGGGGAGGGTACAGTTTATCGATAAGGATAAGTACAAAGTGCATGTTTGGTCAGGGGTTTGTATGTCTTCGAGCTTATTAAAGAACTGACGCACAAACACAACGATAATAAGGCTGGTTCATAGACTTTATCATGCATCTAATTACAATATCAGCATGTGCATTAAGGATGAAGAAGACTCGAACATGTAGTCTTTGAAGCATACAAACATGTTCACGGCTCTAAGACACTAAGCCGCGTGATGTCACTCTACTGGTCTAGATGAAAGGTACCTGTCCAACGAATTCACAAGGACGCTGAACAAAGCAATTCTATCCATACTACCAACTGTTAGAGGTTTACCGAATTCAGGGAATTAAGGATCTATTACTTGCTAGAAAATTGGCTAGACGGGAGACAGCTCGGGGCTCAGAACTCCTTGGCCTCGATTTCATGATATGAGTACGTTAAGAGACGAATTGTTCATGAGGGACAACATGGTCCTTATTGATTCATGTGTAAAGCAAAGAATAACTACCTAGCCTAAGAAAAAGACAATTCTGTGTTATCGTATTCCCAAGTGCCTCTGGTGGCATCGAGGGGTGCGGATGACTGCAAGTGGAGAAGAAGAAAGGAGGTAACCCTGATCATCATACCATTTTTATAAACCCTCCGAGTCCCTTAAAAACCTCAAAGGCATAACTTCCAGCAAAATAGAAAAAGCTCGGCTCCGAGAAATCCAGCTTTTCATACCATCAAACTCACTACGGTATCTCCTTAAGGGTGCTGAATTCGCGGAATGAATTCCTCGTCGTCTGAAGAGTCAAACCCTATCGCACGCGCTTCCCTCTCTCTTTCAAGTTGAATCTGCTCCTAGCAAGTCCATGTTAATCATACATCGAAAACTGTTAATTATTAAGCGAATTTGCTTACTTCATGCGTGAGCGGCTGGCCAGGACGCCGAGGGGCGTTACGAGTAGTCGGGCCCTGATTCATGGGGTTAGGGGCTGCCTGGCTCATCGAGGCGCTGTCGCTGTCGTTACGGGATGGCTGGCTTGACTGTTGCTGTGCCGTGGCCGGCTGGCTGTCTTGCTGGGGAGCACGACCCGGTCCCTGGGCGGGCGAAGAAGGGTTCTCTATAACTGCCATTAGTCTTGGATCGCAAGATCATCGTAAATAGGAGTACCTAGAAACCCTGAAAATCCGATATAACACAGAATTCTCGAGTTTCTAGACCCTATTCTTTTTCCTTACCTTGACTAAGACGCTGGCTCATGGGCGTGAAGGGTGCCGCCGTAGGGGATAGCGTGCTTCGACCTCTAGACTGACCGACGCCTCTACCGCTTCCTCCTCGGGCAGTATCGCCCGGAGCATTTCCTCTCCAAGTGGTCGCTTCCCAAGGTTTCTCTCTCCAGGAATTTGCTTCCCACGGATTACCTCCCCGAGAACTTCTTCCTCTCCAAATAATCCCACTCGAAACACCACCTCTCCAAGGGTAGTTCCCCTGAGAGCTTCCTCCCTGAGAACTTTCTCCCTGAGAACTTCCTCCCTGAGTACCGACATCTGTAGCGCGGCTATCTCGTCCCCGGGCTTGACCTCGGCTACGGCGACTGCCTCGTCTGCCTCGGCCTCTAGTTGTCTCGGCTGCCTCCTGAGGAGAAGCTACGGCCTCGGTAGTGTCCGCAGCAGGCCCAGCTTGTGCTTGAGATGCTGAGGCGGGGGAGAAAGGTACGTCAGCCGACGTGCCCAGCTCGGTAGGGGGCGAGCGTCCTTCGTCTTTCCCCTGTTCATTACCAGAGTCGGACATGATTGCTTGTGTTAAACACTTAGATATTCTGTTAGTCTTAGGTACGTACTCTGATAAGTAGTCCAAGTCGCGAAGGTAACTCCCCTGCCGTTGGAATAAATAGATATTGCCTACGTAGGGGCAAGTTGTGATAATACGTAATAGGGCAAGAGGAAAACCAGTAGACATATGACTGGATTATAGTTTTGTTATGTGAGTCACTAGGTAAATGAGAAAACGATCTACTATGGGTGCGTAGTGAGATGTTAATGAGAGGTTTCAAATTCTGATACTTAAGATAGAAAGTGTTTCTTCAAGTCAATAGAGTTGTTTCCATTGTTATGCGCTACGCTCCCGCCCCCTATAGGAAAGGTCCAATGTCCTATAAAGAGGAAAGGGCCCGCGGCCCGTAGCAGTCACGTCGTAACTTGCTCATCTCTTGCCGAGAAGGACAACAATAGGAGACCACAGACCGATCCGAGCCGGAGTGATGAATCGGTCGGTATACATATGAGCTACCATTGGTCCGATCGCTGGTAGCGACTTGAAGACAATAGGGAGAATCGGCAGTTAGTAAATTCCAACCACTTCTCTATACTTGGCAGCATCGTAAACCTGGTTCCAAACCGCTATCTGGGTCCATACAAGTTTGATCTCACACTTAAAGAATTAGTCACTGATATACACATATTATAACCCTTACCCAACTGTTAAATATCTAACATCTATGCACTACTCAAGGCAAAATACCTAGACATGGAAGAACGAAACAAGTGCCTTGAACTACATCCATTTTGAAAATAGCTGACTAGCTTCTCGCTTTCATTCATATACTCTGTTAAGGGATGTGCTCAGATGCATATCTAATAGACCAAAGATTTAGGATGTAGAGGGTAGAGGTTTTCCTCTAATTCCTGAAGGATCTAGTTAGTTCTGGATTCATATATAAAACCTGTTTACACGGAAATATAACTTCTTTCATAGTGCAAAGTGTAACTTCCATTCAGGAGTTCGCAATCAAAGAGACATCTCATAAAGTTGTGACATTATATAGCAAACCCATTTAATCAACAAAGGGGCTTGTGCAACCTGAAACCATGAATGTCTTTTTAGTCTTCATAATTGACAGTTAGCATGCTAGATATACTAAGGAATAATTCACTGTTAGGCGATGGCTAAGAGCCTTTCAAAAGAATGTGAACCCCTATTTTAGGTCATCAAATAGTGGCTACACTAATCGATATAGACAAGATATTATTGTGGTTCGAGCCTTATGGAAATGCTGTACTATTGAGTGCGTAAAATGCCGTGTGCTGTATTGACTCCTCCTTAAGCTATTAATAGTACAATCAGTACGGCGCTAGATGTGGATGACATTTACCACGACGAGGCATAAGGACGCTGAGACTCTCTAGGGATCACCTAGTAACGGCATAGAGGCGAGGTGAGGAGTGGGCTGGTTCTGGATCTACAGCATTAGCAAGGCAACAAGAACACTTCGTAACGAGAAGAGGGACGGACGGTTCTGTGACAACTTCATATTTAGATATGGCTCTTAGGAAATGTGCTTAACTCTCTATCTATACCAGAGTTGTATTATAAGTGCAGTACCTAGGTAGGTAGGTAGATTTGTTCGTGTTTAATAAACAACTATGTCTCCCTCAATGCCTTTTGGGATGCTACATATAATTAAAATTCATTTAGACCATCCAAGAGATTGAATGAACTCCGAGTTTCGCTCAATGAGAATTTTGCGCGGCTAAGAACTTCTACGTATATCGACAACGTCGTTTGACTACCCCGACGAATTCTTGGTGTCCGCTCACCTGGCGATCCCCTTCTTTCCCCTATTACTTGAATCTTAAATACCTACCTATAGCAGGTTGGTTAATTTCGTGACCGCAGTAGAAATGAAAAGAGATATCTTTTTGAAATAGGTGATACGAACAAATTCATGTGCTGAGGCGCAGTCGTTATTGGTCACGACGGTCTAGATCTATGAGTTGTTCGTGTCCCTGTCCAGGTTCCCAATTATGCCGCCAGATACGCCAATTATTAACTGCGCGATCTAGTAGAACTGACAATCGCCTTCTAAATGCCACGGCAGACACTACACGCCCAACGAAAACAAGAAAGCTCGGTGTCGGCATCCAATAAAACCAAAGATTGGCTTGTAGACCAGGTGTCCTCCGAACATTTCCAGGGTTTCCGTCAAGGTCTAGACTCATTAGGAGTACTACACAGGCAGTCCAGCCCGTGAAAGCTCTGCTATGGGCCCCCTCGCCAGTTTTATCGCTGTATTGCTCCCAGAAGAAGCCCGTCTGCTCCCGGCTATTAAACACAGTATTTATTAGGCGCACTCTTAACTCAGTAGCAAGTGATAGCGCTCTAGTTTGAATAGGGTCGGCTCTTTCGCCACCTATTCTATCTTGAAGTCCTATATCCCTTAATCATAGAACGGCTAACACGTTCAAATTCATCCATACCGCCCCGCGCCAGTAGTTCTCGTCTGTGCCATAGTATGGATCTAGAGCACTCAAGCTCCTCAGTCCATATGGCGACAGGACTTTGGTAGAGTCGGATAGAAAGTTTAGGATATACGGTAGATTTGGATGGCCCGCATTCATAAGATATAGCAGGAACGGAAAGAGAGAATTATATCCCTGGTGGCAGACTCTTGCGTAGCGACCATCCACTATAGTCGCATCGCAATAATTCTGTTCTACCGTGTCCCGGTGCAAAACGTCAAGGTTATGTTGCACCGCGGCTAGATGCTTCTCGTAATCGCCGCATCGGCATCTTCTCCTAGGTCTGCTGCCATTTGCATTAGAGCGTGCGCCGAGGCGCCAACCCATGCAAGAGCATCGACATGGAGCTCAGCGGGATGAGGGGGGTTTGCTCGAGGGTAGTCGTCAAGCCCACTGGTTAACGTGTGCATTGGGGTCCTGCCTCGCCGTCGATACCCTTCTCCTAAAATAGTGTAATCAGGGCGTGGATACGCAATGCTTAAATTTCCGGCTTGCGTCCGACGAAACCATTGGTAATGACGTGAGAGGAGGCCATAAAGCTCGCTTAACGACTTCGAAGTGCGGTCTGGAGGAGAAAGGTATACAGACGGGTGTCCATAATAGGTACGCAGACTTTCCGGTAAGTTTCGAGAGTATCATGGGGAATAGGAGGGATAACATCGGGGGGTTAGCATAGTGAGGGTATTGAATCTGGAACTCCTCTGGACCTTTGCTGCGTGCCTCGGGCCCTAGGATCTGCTCGCGGGCAATCCAACCATCCTCGTCCATCAAGTTAAGCCAGCTCCGAAGTACGGTCATGGCCAGGTCTAGATCCCATTCGATGACCGGAAGAAGATGGAACTCCTCGTCCCAGAGAAAGCCGCGGGGGAAAAAGGCCATGAGGGGGTATAAGAAATAAGAGACGTCGGAGTGGTGGTTGTGATCGGAGCACGAGCCATGGCGGCTGCAGCTTTCTCCCAGAATTCAAGGTCAGTCTCTTCGTATTCGGGAGCATGTGAATAACCTACCTAGGTACTCTGCTATCTCCGTGGAAGAAGCCAAGACCCCCGAAGAGATTAGATAGAAGAGCCTGGGAGAAAGCCGTGTACTTGTGTTGCTCGAACGGAGAAGTCCTCGGAAACGTTTTATTCATAGTTACGGAGAACGTAGACTGTAGAGTATCGAAGCCTTCTCTTACGTCGTCGTCTGAATAATGAGTTGGATAATTGAAAAAAAAAAAAAGGTTGGAGCACAATTTACTTACGATCTAGGGAAATACCGCTAGGCTCGCGATATGCAAAGGTTAGCGCAAAGGGGCCGTCAAAAGTCATTTGAATGTAGTGCAGATTTCCATTGCCGGGCTCGTCATTGATGATCGGGCTTCCATCCCTATTACCATCACGGATCTTAATTTGGTCTACAAAAACAGCTTTCAGGTGTCACATATATGTTAGCATTCGTTTATGAGATACGTGAGCGGGTTAAGATTAGGGACTAACATTTGGCTTGCCATATTTTGTCTTCTGACATGTTCAAGCTCTGCACGGAGGCATAATGTACGGCATTATTCTGGGCGTCTCCCATTACATTGAATTCGAAGAAACCTAGAGCGGAAACTTCACCGTAGCAGGTTACTTCGCCATTTTTCTGGGTCATGAGTTTTTCATCCCGGTGTGTGCAGGTCAATGTTTTCAGACCATTTGAATTGGCTTTCTCAACGGCTGTATGAAATATGACGGTTGTCCTCACGTCGTGAGGAGCATCCGATCTAGGAGTACCAGACCAGTGACATGGACTGCCCAACCTTTTCCGTCTTCACCCCGTGTAGGGGGGCCCGTGGACAAGTCGATATGAAGGTCTTTATCATGGATGGTTTGAGAACCGCTTACACGTGTGTCATATAGGGCCCAACCGTACCCTTGTATATTGTCGTCTTGCTCGCACCTATCGCGAAGAGCTACGGAGATACATGTTATATGTGTGAAAGGAAATATGGCAGAGAGATTGGAAAAAAGAGTGTGAGTTTGCGTACCTCTTACTTTGTAGCATTCTACTCTGAGTATCACCACTAGCCCCCATTAAGCCCATCAGCAGGGTATCAGCAATTTGTGGACGGACACCAAAGTAGAGGTTCGGCCTGCATGGTCCCCATGTCTGCCAGGAAAACAGTCTCGCTTCATCTCTCCAACCTTGGCCGATTAGATGCACTAGCAACTAGAAGAGCGTGCCAGAGAAAAAGAGATAAAGGTCCAACCATAGTGAAAATCGACATTATGCGGTCCGGAATTCTCCCAGGTTGACATGGGTAACGAAAGAATAGAATAAAATATCTCCAACCCAACAACAACGTAGCAAGATGAGGTAATCGTTGGATGGTCCAAGCTTCAGGAACTACTAGGAATTGGATTGGTTACACGACACCAAGCTGTCATCTATCACCGAGGTACTTCAGATAGATACATCCCATATTCGAATTGGTTCAGGACAATAACCAGAACGGTTTGAATATAACGACCAAGGTATTTGAGCTGTTTCTGAGACATATCACACTTCAAAGTGCCCCCTTAATACCGGGAGGTGATATAAAAAACGTAACCAAGCTTCGCCATCTATAACTTCGTCATATAGCCGTGGGATAATTATATCTTAGGTGTCTTATAATACAACACCAGCCATAGACCTAGAGAATGAGTAAACTGCTATATTTCCAAAGGTTAGCATATAATTGTTTGCCTTTAAGGGGATTTAAGTTAATGTCCACGATTTACACTATCAAGTAGGGGGGAGAAACAGATGGGAGTAAACGATGTTGTATTAGCATAGGTTTCTGATCTAAGAGCCCTGAAGCGTTCTGGGATTATATACCCCTCACTGCCACCATCTGGGGCTTGGCACTGGTGGATATCATTGGAAGTCTACTTGAGATATATGTACGTAAGCTGGGCTTTTCGGTCGTCTTCTGGCTCGTGTAGAATAGGGTAATTGTAAAAGTAATGAGGATCTGATATTGTAAACATGGAGGAAAATTCCAAGGTAATTGCCAATATATATAATTAATGCCAAATTGCCCGGGTAGAGGAATAGGGATAGGGACTTTGGATCCCATGGGGTCCCAATAATATGACTTGGGCTTAGGTTAGGTACCTGATCACATGCAGTCAGGTGCTCACGTACCCATCCATCTAGGACTTAATTTGGTAAGTATCTACACGAGAGCGCCTTACCAGTATTTGCGCATCTACCTCTTTCATCAGACCTCTACTCACTTTGAGAAATCCTGCGATACTGTCTCTGCTCAAGCAATAACCGATACCTAAACGCCAGTTCCAAGGAAATACAATGGTGTTCGAAAATCCAGCGAGAACCGGGATCCCTACCGGAGAAGCTCAGGGAGATGGATATGTTGAAGGCCAAGTTGTGAGCCGACCGGTTCCTGTGATTAACTTGCCCCACAGATGGGATCAAGAAGGAAGACTGGCGCAGGATTCAAAACCAGAGAAATGCCCATACTGCCGCTGGGACGGAGATCCACGGACTCTTTATTATAAGCAGGACTATATGGTACCTGACCAAAATGTTACACTTTGTGGGAAAGACGCTGTATTCCAACAGCGAGAATGCGTTTCTTGTCAGCTCATGAGCATTATCTTACACGATATAGCCGCCTACGAAAGGAGGCCCGTAACGGACGGGGATTATATATTCGTACAAAGGTCGTTCTATTCAGTGCATCTCGCGGTGCGGGGGCCAGACTTAAGTTATTTTTACGGTCCGGTGCTCTTCACAACCATGGATATCCGCGGAACACAATTTGAAAACTATGGTATCCCCAAACGGACGTGGACATACACTAATTCGCTCTTTGCAACTTCGTCTCAATGGGCTCGAAACCGCATTTCCGATTGCCTGGAGTCACACCCCTCATGCCGTGGTCTCCAGAGAGACGCAACATTCTTACCTTCACGGCTTATCAATGTCGATGTCGAAGAACTGGGGGAGGATGTCGTTCTTGAGAGCCGGGCTACTATTCCCAAGGGATCGCTATATGTCGCACTTAGTTACTGCTGGGGAAATAATAGACCGGAATGTATGACAACCTCGGAAACTTTACAGAGGAATATGCGAAGAATACCATGGTCTAGTTTGCCTGCAACCTTTCAGGATGCTGTGAAATTCACACGTAGCCTTGGGGTGAAGTACATATGGATTGATACTATGTGCATCATTCAGGGTGATCCGAACGACTGGAGACACGAAGCAGGAGAGATGTTTCACGTGTACGGAAATGCGTACGTGACACTGGCTGCTCTGTATGGTGATTCGAGTACTTCGGGTCTCCGTTCGATGCCAAGGGAAAACCTTCCGGTAAAAATGGCAGAAATGTGTCTTGGACAGGACCGCTACCCGATTTATATGCGACGAGTATCTCACCACTTGGCTTATCCATCTAGCTATGCTAGCGTGAGACCTCTTTTGCTCGGGAAAACAAGACTAGAACCTCTGCTTAGTCGAGCCTGGGCATATCAGGAGCGGATGATTACACCAAGAGTACTTTACTTTGATGAAAGCGAGATTATATTCGAGTGCTTCAGCGACGCCGCTTGCGAGTGTGGTGCTTTGCAAGACAATCCGCCGCTACCAAATGGGAGGAAGATCCCCAAGTTCCATTTCTTCGACGACGTGGTTAGCGTTGGCGACAGCCGTGAAGGCGAATTTCGGGTGCCGGCTGCGCCCCAAGCTGAAGACGCGAATCGCGAAACACAGCAGAAGATAGAAAGTGCCTGGAGACAAATTATCGTGAAAGAATTCTCGCAGTTAGGCTTGACATTTCCCAGTGATAGACTGCCTGCTTTGGGAGGTATAGCTGAACAGTTTCAGCAAGTCCGTCGTAATGAGGACTATGTGGCTGGTTTGTGGTCAGGGTCACTTGTCACAGACCTCCTCTGGAACTGCGGACTAGATACCAGCAAAGACATGCGGAATAAATGTACTCTTCTTCGACCGTACTCCATACCAACTTGGTCTTGGGCATCTCTACAAAGCGATATATCCTACCACGATCCAGATATTCGTGATGTGGTGAATCTTGTAGAAGTTGCTAAAGTGAAGTGCCGTTATGCGAACGATAACCCATTTGGCATTTTGGAAGAAAGCGTCTTGGTCTTGCGTGGGAGGGTACTATATTGCTTAGCTAAGTGGGGGGATATCTTATGTGACATCCTTTATTCGTGTGACGGGAACTGGACGAATGTAGAAAGGCAGGGATTATATAAAACCTATGTATGGATGGATCATGATGATACTGGGTATCAAAATAGTCCCGAACAACAGGAGGTCTGGCTGCTCGAGATGCAGCATTCGGGAAAGGGTCAGTCATGGAGCTACTTGATACTCCGCCGCGAAGGAACAGGAAAGGATATCTATTCAAGAGCAGGCGTTATGCATCATCATAGGATAGAGAAGAAAGCTGGGATAGTGGATAACTGGAAGAATGTCTGGGAAGAGCAGAGTGTCTTGACAGAGTGCGAGATTCGGTAAAACATCTAGATACATCTAGGTAGAGTAAGAGTGATGATGTTGTATTAGAAAAGGTTTTCGATTTTCTAATCTGAAATGTTTTTTGTGTTATGCTTCTCATAGTGCCTTGTACTTTCCTTTTGGCGTACTCTACCTGTCAGCCCTGTCTACCTTATCAGCTTATGTACATTCATACCTCCTTGTCCTTACTACCCCGCCACCCCGCGTTTTCGGTTGCTTATCGATAAACATATAGGCGCACGAATTTCACATTCTGCCTTCTTACTTTAGTTTCACCATTCACTCATAAAAGCAAGGAGACATTTAGTAAGGTCTCAAACTTCTCATTATTTCTTATTGTCAACTGTTTATTCTGAACCATCTCATTCGTGTGTAACGATTATAAATGCATGACTAGATCAGATGTCCTGTTGCTAAGGAAGGGTTGAGAAGGTCATCTCACTCACAAACCTTACAAACCTCCCTGCACTTCCGCACTCCCGCACACCACAACATAACTACAATAGGGTGTGCTCATGGCAGGATGGGCTGTGTAGATTGGTTTTCTTCCAGCCCAAAGCAGAGCTGGCGAGTCATGCTGGATCTAGATGGGAAGGTATCATTAATCAACGAGCTTCCATCCACTTACATTCGATATCTGTTTTTAATGTATTTGGTACTCTGGCCTGCTTAATTCACCTTGCCTCTTCTAGTTCAACATTCGAGTACTCCATATCAGAGAATTCGTCTGCGTGGAGTTCGAGGAAAATTTATCTGGTGGATAGTTAGCCGAGGAACCTACGGATCTAACGGTAGGTCGCTCTACATAGCAGCGTATGCTAACGAAATGCGAATGCCATATTTAGAAGCTTCTAATATGGATTTTCCACCGAGTGGCGAGTGCGGGCGAATTCAATGTAAGCAATCTTGTGTTGCACAATTCCTCAGCTGTCCCCATGAAGTGCTAGGTAGCCTTCCCCATTCGGCAATAAGGCGTCTAAGGACCCTAATGCTATTGACGAGCTGGGCCAGGTACAAGCTTGTTTGTTGGCCAGAAAAGTGCAACTATCAATTAGTCTGTCACAAGTTGGCCCAGCCATTTGTCGTCAAAGGTGTTCAAGATCTTGTTGCTTCTGAGCCCATCCTTGTGGGTGCGTGAGGAACTTGATGGCTTAGGCCATCTTGGCGCAATCAGCAGTGTTTATTGGACGGCATCGACTGCCATGACAGCGGGAATAGCCAGCGTGCTTCCTGGAAAAAGGCCGTCTGGCCGTATACCGGTTTCGAGGTAATTCTCAGCCCTGAGCCCTTACTATGTTGTTTAAAGAACCCATTTCCCGGCTGTACGGCATCGCCCCCAGTTCTGAGATCAAAGTTCTCATCATCCGATCGTATCTGGGCTGATTGCGACTTTCTTCTTCATTTAGCCCTAACCGGCTCTTCCTTGGAACGGATTTCGACTGCTCTTTTCACAACGTACACAAAACCGTCGTCCCAATTGTATTTCTAGCACTTCGCATTTAGTCCTCGAGCACCTAGTGTAAAGAGACGGCGTTGTTATAATATCAGCATGTCAAATGCTCTTTAGAATCATTCTTCAGTTTCGATTCCCAAATCAATGAACGCCGTAGCCGCCCCGAAGCGTAGCCACGACAGGAAGTGCGAGAGCCGAAATATCCTTGCACTCTGAAGTGTAACGTATTGAGAATTTGAACCTGGCAGGACGGTCCTTCAATAATGGATACTACTACGTCCTCAAACTTGGGGCGATCATCGCATGCGGCAGTTGCGTATACTCATCTCTTCAAACCGCGACCTTTGGCGCGAAAGATTCAGAAAAGAAATTCGGTGCCCGTCAAGACACATGATCAAATACCAGTCAGCTCGCCAGTAGTCCGTCCGGCCAGTCTCGTTGAGGAGCGCTCCCATCGCCAGAGCCGAGCAGGCCAGATTGAAGCCATTGACTCCAATTTTAGAACCCTGTAAGTTTGTTCGTTTCGCTATAAATTCCCCGAATGGCTAGAATCAGTGACGAGATCAGCGCTCGTCTCAGCTGCAGAACTAGTAACTCCTCCGAAGACGGCAGGTACCTATTCCCAATCAGTTTCATTGATTACCAAAGTTGGACGTTCTAGCTTACCCTTACACACGATGTTACGGGTGAAGTTCAACTCCGTATTTTTTTTCTCTCTCATTGCATATGGCGTCATACTTTACTTAGCCGCTTTAGTATATATACCGCCGTCTTAAGGGCACAACCGTTCCGTCAGGGGTTATTTAATTTCCACAGAAGTGCGCTACACAAAAGCAGCCTCACTGCCAACAGCCCAGTGGCCACCTATCAGAAGTTGTGATGGCTCAGACTAGTCTGAGCTAGACACCTGGATACGAACTGGCTTTGAATTGGCTTAAGTTAGGATAGTTGTTCTCAAGTTAGAGACGTACGCGTGCGCTATGGGTCTGTAACCTATACCAGGAAAAAAAAAGTTCGTCAACCCGGCAGGCCTGGATGATGCAAGGCACGCCTGTTCTTTAATCTCTGTGGACCCATCAAAATACGACGATCTTAGTCTCTGTTATTCTGCATCTGGTACTGTTACCTCTTAGCGGATGTCTCTCTTGCTAACCTCCTATTTCAATTTAGAGTCACAAAACATCAAAGATCCCAATCCGAATCTGTAGTGTCTTTCCAACCAAAATATAACAATAACTTGCTGAAGCCAATAGCGCCATCAAGGTCTTATGTGATGGGCTCCACAATTTGTCCCGGACCTTCATATGCTTCTCACGGCCCCGGATTTACTCCTGAAACTTTTGCGATGCGAGACTCCACGGCAAGGGAATCCATTGTCAGGACCAATCGGTCCAGCTCCAATGCAATCGGACCTGCATATGCCCAGCAAAGTCAACGCCCAACGAAACTTCCACCATCGATGATGAGCAACTATGCGCAGATCGATATGCGGCCGGCCGTGTACAACCGACCCGGGAGAGCTTCGAGTAACGCCTCGAGTGTTGCGAGCTCGGTTAGGACGAATGATACTTTCGACGCTATTCTTTCGAGCCCGACTAGTAGCAGAACGAGCTTTGACTCTTGGAACTCGAGCCCACGGAGGGTTGAATACGGTTGGCAGCGACCGGCGCCGATTAAACAATATAGGCGGAGAAGGGAAACTGGGGAACTCTTCGCTGCGTTACCTGACGAGGTTCTACGGCTTATATTGGACCAACTGAAGACATTGCACCTGAAGCCTGGCAGCACGAGTTGTGCAACGTGCATGATGAGGGACATGTGCTCTGTTGCTGTATCGGCGCGAAAATTGTGTCAGGTTGCTCGAGTAGTACTGTAAGTTCCAAACCAGCATCGGGGACGTAAAATAAAGAAGGCTGACAAAAGTATAGCTATGAGGATATCCAACTTATTGGGTCAGATTCGCATGTGCAAAAGAAGCGATATAAACTGAATTTTGGCTCACGTCTGGTCCTACTTCGTCGGACGTTAAGATCGAACCCTGAGCTGGCAGCAATGGTCCGTAGTTTAAAAGCGCCAGCTATACCGCAAGGTGTTCCTCTTGATCTATACCAAAATTTAGTGGCCTCTGTTATTATGGCATGCCCTAATTTTGAACGATTAATTGGATTCCATCAGAATCACGATTACTCGTTCAATCGTCTGTTCCATGCTTTGTCAACCAGGCGCAAGCTAGTGGAGATGCATTGGACTCTGGAACCCTCCCAATTTCAAAGGAAACGTCGTCTATCAAATGCTGCAGCGATGTTGAACTCGGAGAATCCTAACTATAAAGAAGCACCGGGAGACCTTTTGCCTCAACAGAGCGAGGATTTCCTTGAACTTCATGCAGATTGGGAGCACCTTGAAACTCTGTCGATACACTGCCTTCCGGGCGCAACGCTGACTCCAGTATCCCTCATTCCAGATATAGTGTCTCGTTTACCGGCCCTGCGGAATCTTCATCTATCTCACTTACCATTTACTGCTTTTAACGATGCAAATCTACTCTCATTGCCGTCTCTCGACACTCTTACATTATCACATCTCCCGGGCGTATCTAGTGAAGGCCTGTCGTCCTTCGTGAGGCGTCCTTCGAGCCGGTCGATCAGGAAACTCATTCTTCAACATATGGATGTGGACTCATTACCTGCGCTCAGCCAGGTCCTCTCTAACCTTACAGCATTAGAGACCTTTGCCTTGGTGCAGAATTGCACGCCCATCATGCCGGCGAATGAGATGATATGGCTATTTCCCTACCTAGCATCGCCATCGCTGCGGAAGTTGCACTGGGACATCACGAGCAACAAACCATGCGCCAGCCCAGCGGACTCGGTCCTCGCACGGAGCATAGCAGCAAATGGGTTCCCTTCGCTTCGGATCCTACGAACACCTAATGACCCCGAGGGGATTTTCCAGGCGCTTTGCAAACCTATGGAGAATATCGAGATGGGCAGTGACCAGTTCCGGGGCCTCATTACCAAGTGCACGTCACGGCCCAGTCCTCCGGCTACGCCGACAACGCCTAGTACGCCGAAGACGCCGACCAAGACACCCTCTTTTGGCCTCAGCTTCCCGATGGACGACCAGTTATTCCCGTCCAAGGTGTCGACCAATCTGTCGCAGTCGCGGCTTGCGGCGCAGAGCAGACTCGAGGCGGCGCGGCAGAAACCGCGTTTCACCGTGAACGTAATGGGTGAGGATGGATCCGTGGTCGAGAATTACGGCATTGCGGGCTTCATTGGGCAGGTGGAATCTAAGATTAGGTACTGTGTCACCCCGGATGAGGGCGCTACCGACGAGAATGGAGGGCTGGTGGATGTTTCCGATGTCCTTGGTGATGGGG
Organism: Hypoxylon sp. PDH2405; assembly: GCA_023628415.1. Taxonomy (NCBI): domain Eukaryota; kingdom Fungi; phylum Ascomycota; class Sordariomycetes; order Xylariales; family Hypoxylaceae; genus Hypoxylon; species Hypoxylon sp. PDH2405. The sequence continues at coordinate 100,635 of JAMAKT010000061.1, read as the reverse complement.
GCGAAAACTTGAAAGTTGAGGGAAGAGAGGGTTGCACGGGCCGCTGGAATACGTATAGTGGCAATGTGGTCGACAAAAAGGACCGCGAGAGATGGTTTCATACAGAGCGCGGGCGGTGGCGGCACGTGGCGCTACCTTGAAGAAATGAACATATACATGAACAGGTGAATCGGATTGATTTAAGTGGTAATGTGTAATGTTTTGTGGCACATGTTTACGTACCTTATATATACCCTCTGAAGGAGACATTGAATGGAAAGAGGTCATCGTGAAGGAATACTCCAGGATTGGGCGGCATCAATGACAATGGGAACGACTTCCCGTGTCATAATTATCTACGTTTAGCTAGGATACCCCATCTAGTAATCGGAGAGGCGTTTTTATGGTTGGGAAATATGTTTCTCGTTAATACCAATCTCTATATCCACATCCGAGACACTTAAATCCAAAATTAGAAATAGCTGCAGCCCCCAAATCTGAAGTAAGGGAGCAGGATGTAGTTCTGGGGTACAAGCTAACATTATCGCGGGTAACAAAAAGGGGTCGAACTTACTGTGGCCTAGTAACACTAGGAACACCGACCCCGACCATCGGCGCGGAGATTGCGATAAGCGCATATTACACCCGAGCAAGCCGCGATAAACGTCATTGTCCCCCAATTTATTTCTTTCTCAAAATAAATCCAAACCTACCGTCATAGCAAACAAGACACATATTTGCGCCCCGAACACCCGAACCACAACCGTGGAATTTGAATATACTACTGTATTCTATTCTCTAAGTTTGGGCGTAAGCAACTTGCAGAAATGCGGTCCTCATTACTACCTCGAAGACCGCTGTCTCGTGTCTGTGACGGTTGCAAACAGCACCAGCGCAACTATGCAACATCAACGAGCTTCAGTCGCGCCGCCACACTCACCACCGTTGCACCGAGGGGAGTTCTTCCTCCCCGCCAACCCACCGAATTAATACCAGCTACCGGATGTCGAACCAAAGGCTGCAAAAGCAGCATACCGCAGACTCGACACATGTCAAGCAGCACAGCCTCCCCCGCGCCCTCCTCCGAAAAAGCGCCAGCGCAACCTCAAGTTATAGCGGAAGCAGAGAAAGAACTAGAAGAACTCGAGGAAAAAGAAAAGAAAGCAAAAACCCACTACGACCTCTTCCCGCAGACCCTCCCGCAAGGCCCGCCCCCTAAAGGTCCCTTCACCATCGACACCCGCGCCCTCCGCCGCGAATTCCTCACCCTCCAGGCCACGGCGCACCCGGACCTCGTGCCCCCCGGCCCCGAAAAGCGGCGCGCGGAAGCGGCCTCCGCACGCATAAACGAGGCGTACCGGACGCTGGCGCACCCGCTGCTGCGGGCGCAGTACTTACTCGCGCTGCGCGGGATCGACGCGGCGAACGACGAGACGGCAAGGGTCGAGGACCCGGGTTTGCTGATGCTGGTTCTGGAGACAAGGGAGGCGATTGAGGAGGCGGGGAGCGAGGAGGAGTTGGAGCCGATTAGGGAGGAGAATGAGGGGAGGATTAGGCAGAGCGAGGATAAGCTCGCCAGGGCGTTTGAGGAGGATGATGAGGTGGGCGCGAGGAGGGAGGTTACGAGGTTGAGGTATTGGGTTAATATTAGGGAGGCTATTCTGAATTGGGAGAGGGGGAAGCCGATTGTTTTGGAGCATTAGGGGGCTGGTGTTGCCGCTTTGATGAAGTTGGCAGAGCGGTGGGTTGAGAAGGCTGTGGTTCGCGGTGCTTGTCCTACCGTTAAAAGGGGACTGCTTGGACTCGAGATCATGGCATAGAGGGGACGGCATTTGCTCATGGGTGATGAGATTTTACGCCGCTTCATAGACTTGCCCGAGCCTTGCAATTAGATTGAGTCTAGATAATCATTATAACGGTATTCTAGATGAGGGTCAACAAGAATTATCTTGGTAGTCGTCCATCGTAGTATCTTCTATTGCATTCTGCCTTGCAAGTTCATCCCCTACCGTTCCTATCCTGCAATCCCCGAGATCTATGCAGAGTCTAAGCCTCCAAGGAGTTTAGAAAATTGAACCAATGCCTTGTACGTAGGTATGTAGGGAGTAATGCAATGTGGTATTGCACCATACGAATTTACACAGCAATGAGGCTGGGTAAAAGGCCTGTTTATCATTGCTACCCCATCTGTAGGCCTGGCTGTCTAAATCCTGAAAATTGAATTCATAATGTAACATCATCTGCAAGAGTCAATATTACTAGCACTGATGGCTGAGCCGCCTTCCCGTCGAGCCGCCGACATATATATGGATAAGATAGATATTATAGATGTTTGTGAAGCGCTCACCGAAAAAGGACGATGGCTTAGACAGCTAAGCCCGGTGTGTATAGGGGACTCGAATAATCATTCATGGTCAGCTTAACGATATTATAAAGGGGCAAATTACAAACCACAAGCTTTGAGACGATACTTTGGTTTCGTTGTAAAGGGACGCATTGTGTAGATGGGTAGAACCGACCGGCATGTCCCCGTCGTTTATCCTCCTTTATTCCCTAGGACATCGGTTTTTAAAGCCTCAGCAATTCCAATGGATCGTAGCGAGTGATCAATCGTCGCACGAGATCAAGATACGTAAAGTTGAGGGTCTGGTGATCTATTCCTAATAACCACGGTCAATCGGCTATACGAGAATTCTATTAAACAAGGTAGCTACAGGTTGGGCGACGACACAAGAGGACAATTCGTTCACCTCATTCTGGGCACTTATTCAGCGCGCGGACGGCCGCCCCGATATCAGCTCACAGGGCACTCAGATATGTGAAAATAAACGGGCGAGCAATAGGTTTCACGAGCACCAGCACACCTGGAGAAATGACTTGGGTGCACCTCATGGAGCTTGGGCCCGATCTTTGCGTGCTGGTGATACTATCCAAGTTGTGCCTCGTGCGTATTACTATTGCTGGGTGAACATCATTCGAGAAGCGTCCATCAAGATCGAGTTCGAAGCAGAGTGTGCTGCTACAGTATCACCTCCGCCAACCTATCCTGGTTGTTATAGGCCACTCCAACCCCGTGAAATCAGAGTTCTTGAGTTCGATCCAGGTTGCTTCGATGACCCCCTCTGCGGGCAATTCCTATATACTGTTCTACCAAGCGATACCCATGCGTGTACCATGAATTTCTGGGCATTATCCTATTGCTGGGGTGCCGCAAGCGATCGTATCAATATCACACTCCACGGCAAGTCGCCGGAACAGTCCCCAAAGCCATTCAGCATTGGGCGTACGGTGGAGATAGCTCTACGTCGACTAAGGAGCAAAGATAAGCCCCTTAGGATTTGGCTTGATGCGGTATGCATTAACCAAGACGATATCTCCGAACGTGGCCAGCAAGTGAGTATGATGCGTCAAATTTACTCATGTGCTACGGAGGTACATATGGTACGTATATCCCAATTATCCTCGATTACCCCTTTTCGATGAAAAACTCGCTAACACATTCGTAGTAAGTATGATTTTTATGCGACTCCTTCGTGAAACTCTCTATTTCTGCTTGGTTGGTTCTCGTGATATCGTTTCAAAAATATTGATATGTTATAGATGGCTGGGCGAAGGCCATAATGTGATTGAGGCCGCGCTACGTCTCACGCGGGACATATACAACTTCAGCAGTCAAGATGATAAATGCCCCGGCGGCAAGGATTGCCATTGTCGCGGAACAAGTCATCGGTTTACTCAAGATGAAGTTCTGGCGTATCGCAAGTCGATGGGTGATAACGAAGCATGCACTTTCCGAGGCATTGATGAATTCTTCCACCTTCATAGTAGAAGTCTCCTGTCAGAATCGCTTGAGATCTCCACAGACTTGGACAACGCCCATAGCGCACACTTCTTCACCGTCCTCTTCGACTATCCTTGGTTCGCACGAGTATGGGTTCTCCAAGAAGCACTATTAGCTCGCCAGGCTTTTGTCCGTTGTGGGAAAGAAACTATACCATGGGAAGAGGTAGTTGCTATGAACGGATGGGTTAGCCATCAACGATATATGATTGTCCCACACTTCAACAAACCAACATACATGCCCCTGATTTGATCCACGCTCAGGTAGGACAATGAGAATAGGCAACAAGGGATTGTCCAAACTCCTGGAGGCCTCGTGGGAAGTCTGCTGGATATCATCCTCGATGCGCTGGACCTAAAGTCCTCACAAGCACATGATAAGCTCTTTGCTCTATCATCATTCAGCGACGAATCACGCAGGGCTACGAGCCACAACATCCTGCTACAGGTAAAATATGAGAAATCTATCGCAAACGTTTTTGCAGACTTCACAAGTTGGTGCATTTTTGACCACCGTGATCTTCGCGTTCTCTCAGCAATCCATGCGCAAAATTCACGGTCATGGGTACGTAGAATATGCCTACATTCAACCGAAACGCCCGGGATTCAAACTTGGTCCCTATCGAGCGATGACGAGCAGCCCGGGGATACCAGATCGATTACAACATGGGCAATGAGTAATTTCGGAAGTTCTAAACTGGCTTGTCGAAAGCTCGACTCAGAATTCTCGTTCAGGGCTGCTGGCGATACCGTTCCCGATATGGAACTCCTGGGTTTAATATCAAACCCCATGGTTCTAGAGCTTCGTGGATATGTCTTCGACTACATCAGCGCCATGTCTCAAGCCCCCATTAAGGAGCTATACCCGTATGGGTCAGACTACCAATCCTTCTATGGCGGAAATGATATTATTGGAGTGTTTAACCGCATTATGAATCCAGGGGGCTTTCTTCACTGGGCCGAGTTATATTACGATACCTTCAAAGAAGCCTCGCCCGAATATGCGCAGAATGCCGAGACACCTCGCGCTAAACTGAGCAATCATATCCGAACACACCTGGACTATCTTCCAGGGGAGGCAATGAAGGCGCTGAAGATGGCCCAAGGCTGATATGAGGAGTTCGAGTCATATGAAACTACAGAAACCTTGACATGTCTGGACCGCTGTTTCTTTCGTACATCAATGGGTCATTCGGGCTTTGTCCGTGGATAGCAAGCGAGGGTGATGTAATTGCGTTGCTCTTGGGAGCAAGGGTGCCTTATTTATTGCGCTCAGTTCGAAGCGATGCAACCGACATCAATCAAGATGTCGATGATACATGTGCTGACGCCTATCAACTGGTTGGCGAGTGTTACTTGGATGGGTACATGAATGGCGAGATTCTGGAGATCCACGATGTTCGCAACACGCCAACTTCGATATTTCACTTGGTACAATGGTTACTTTCTCAATGACTTGGCGGGATCAGATTTAGAAGCTGGATTCGTGGATCAAGATGCATACTCCCTTTCTCTTAACACGTATCGACCATTGATATTGACCCTACATGGAGCTAGATACTTATGAATCTACTCTCTGTAAAGGCCAGGAGGTTTTCCCTTTAAATTTCGGAAGGATTCATTCTGTTAGAACTCACCAACCCAAATTATACACATGGTGCTTCAGTGCCAAAGTCGAATAGTACTGTTATTCAGATTCATGGCTCGTTGATAGTATCGGAGCACGCTCTCTGTCTTTGATGAAAAATGAATTTCACTGTATCAAGAGGTACGGGTAAATAGAAATAATAGTTGAATATTTCTGGGTAAGATTTGTGAAAAGAACCGCTTTGAACTCGGCAGTCCATATTGAACGAAGAGGAGACTTCCTTTACACTGATTTCAACACCCAGCAGTAGTTATATGTAGTCTTCTAGACAAAAGGGGGAGAATATCTCGAAATCTGCAACTGTATATGCGTTGAGGAGGCTGTCGTACACTTCATAAAAACTCTGTGTGAATCAGATGCTATTTCACTGAGGCTTCAGGTTCAGGAAACCTACGCGGCATTGAGAGTGGTCCATGAGCGGGAAAGACCTGTACAGCACGGACCCCTTTATGGCGCGTGCCCCATGTACTTCGAACTTGCCAAAAGAAAAAAAAAACACGCGTTAATATCAATGATGGGCAGGAGCGCCGAAGTAGCGCGTCCCCTTTGTTTCCCATTTCGACTTCCAGTCTTTTTTCGAAGCTGCCTAATCTGAGCAGTTACATGAGCTCATGTCCAGGGTGGTCACGGTGCCGGGACCAGCTCGGTCCGTCGTGAACCCGTCCAACAAATCGGCGTCAACAGTGTCCTGAGAACGCGGGCTTTTCATTGGTACATGTAAGTTAGGCGCACGGACCTGTAGTACATCGGTTTGGACTCACGCCGGTTGCCCTTCCCCTGACACAGCGTTGATAAGGGAGACGGCATGGGCGATTGCCTACGCAGCTACGTACAATACCTAATTGGATGGGTGGCCGCATATCAGGGTAGACGATATTAGTCTTGATAGGAAAAAATAAAGTATCTCTAATGATAGCTTGTTGATTTTCATGGGTTATACGAAACACCCCCTTTTCCCCTAAACTACCTACCTACTATCGTATCAACTAGTCACTGTATTGCCAAAGAATGATTCGCTAGACCCTCCTCAGAGAACGCCAAGCTCCCGAGCAATATCCGAAATCAATGCCTCGATATCTTTCTCCGTCATGGTCCTCAGTCCCAACCTCTCGTTCCAAGAGAGCTTCTTGAAATCAGTTCCACCGTAGCCGTCTCCGTACATCATCTTGTAGTAATATGCTAGTATTCCCGACTTATCTCCATTTGCCAGCTTCCGCTCGCCCTCTTCGACGGCTTGATCGACAGAAAGATTAGTGATACGTCCATCCTCCACTGTCCCGAAGTCTATGCCGGTGACTTTAGAAACAAGATTTGTTATCATGCGCTCGCTGACTGCAGCGGAATACATATAGACAGGTTTGTTGGCAGTCTCTTCAAAGTGAGCTGGATCGAGAATCTTGGCCAGGGCCACGCCAATGTCGGGAAGTGTTGATGCTCCGATAACTTTGTCGCCACCGTCGTGGAACACAGCCTTCTTCTCGGCCATATTCGGGCCAAGAGCACCAAACTTCAAACACATCTCAAAGAATGCTCCATTATTTAACGAGGTCCAGGACGTGCTGGTCTTCGAAACGACCGATTCCAGGTACTCCCGTATCTCTGTCTTGCCTTTTATATGAGGTAGCTTGCGAGACAGAGGGGTTTCTAGGTTGGTTGTAAACTCTGATGGGATAATTCGCTTGACTGAAGCAGCAACTGCGGCATCGATAATAACTTTATCCGTAGCCAAGCTGGGATACGGTGTAGCACTAATGAAAAAATAGGGGAGTGGTTAGCATGGTTGAAACAAGAATTAGAAGCGTTGGAGGTTCCTCGAGCTTACTTCAGGTAGACTTCATGTCCTTTGAATACAGACACAAGTTCATCGAAATTGGTCAGGTCAACTTTTGTAGATTTCACTCCTGGGGGAGGAGGTGTTGTAGAATCCTTTCGTTGAATTACAGTGACAGTGTGTCCAGCACTAGTCAGAGCTTTGAGCAAGTGGACACCGAGAGTCCCTGTGGCCTTGAGGATTTAGTTAGAAACGCCATCAGAAAACCAGCGAAGATTCCTCACCCCAATAAAAGCGACTTTCCTGCTAACAGATGCCATTGTGAAGGTGTAATATGTTCTCGACGAGACGTTTCGTATTCAACGGTGGACTAAAGACTAGGAGGTAGCACAAGAGAAGTTAAAGAATTCAGGTGAGTTTGGTCGAGATCTCGGGAGAACAGAGATTTTATATTGTGCTCTGTCTACGCGCTAAGTGCTAAACAGGCTCTTCTCCGCCTGTTACTTGGCAAGAGAAGCTTTATAAGCATCGTACTATGATCTGGAGCTATCAGATGCCGAGTAGGTCCACACACCACAACATAACGTACGGTAGCATCAATGCTAAGTCAAGCAACAGCCCAAACCATGTACCAATTGGTCGCGGAAATGGGATCATGAGGTAATCCAACGGCTAATAGGTCTTGGAACATGGCGTTCATATTGGGCATCAAACCATCTCCACTTTAGATTTACTCTTGTAGATTTTTAACACTGTCTCGGAAGGCTGCATCTCTTGGTCGCCGTCGCCCTCCGATCTTCGACCACGACTACGTGCACTGCCCTACAAGTAACGATCTCCTCAGCCACCAAGTCATTATACAACCGTACCCGAGTCTATCAACGTTGACGATGCCTCGTTCCCCCTTAAATCTTCGATCCTCGTCGATAAACCAAGTAGCACACAACCTGGACAGACCGTTCAGCCACCGACATATTTCAGGATACACGAAGTCCGAGGGTTAAACAAGGATTAACCCTTGGCAATTTGGACCTTGTCAAACTCGATGCTTCCACATCTCTTCGGAATATTAAAGTGCCCCAGAGCGGGATTTGCATATTACATTAATAACGACATTACGCAAAGCATTTCCAGCCATAACGAATAGGATAGATTCCCGTTCTATCCGACAGAGCACTGTGAAACCACCGGAGTTTAGATACGAGGATGAGAATCTTGAAGAGGGCCATCATTCCGATGTTACCTCCTTCAAATGATGCAATGGACCATTAGTTATGTCCAAGTCAGATAGACATACGCTCTTCGGTAGCCTTCTATACATCTCGAGTGTCAAGCAATACGTGTGTGGCGTTGGAAGCAATTTTCTAAATAGAAAATAAACGAGGGATGGATTATCATCCGAGCAAAAACGACGACCATGTCGTATTTGATTTAGTGACTACCTAGGTGTGCATTCTGGTGTGGTACAGCTGTCCCCATGACAGCACTGACTATGATGAGCCTGAAGGCCAACATCACCCTTATTCGTCCCTCAAATAGCTTTCAACTGTGATCATTATAGGAGATGTAGGCGCCGATGGTATAGAGGGTCGTTCCTAATCTTCGGTCCGAGTATAGCAAAGGCGAAGACGTCTTTTGTTACAAGGTTCCATTATTAACCACAGAGTCTTCAATGGGAACCTGCCCTGGCAAAGTTTAGCCACACAGGCAACAAAGCCACTTCCACCAAGCGTGAGAACCTTCACCTTCTTCCCCATGCTCCTCTGAATCCTCCTCATCATCTTCACGACGGTGGCCACGGCACGCTCGGCGATTCTCCATAGCCTTGTCCATGAAGCCCACCGCTTCATCGTAGTTTCCTTTCACGGCATGGATAAAGCTGCAGTATTCGTATCTGTTAAGGAAATAGTCAGCTCAGATCTTCGTAGGACACAGTTGGAGGTGTATGTGCTGACCCGTCTGAAAGCTCGGTCCCGACAATACCCTCGTCTTTGAGTAGCCCGACGTATTCATTGGCCAGGGCCAGATGCTCGTCGGCGCCTTCCATAAGCGTATTAAAATCGCGACCGGCGGTGAATGAATCGATCTGGGTAAAAAGATCATAGATTCGCTGGCGTCTAGTATCTCGGATGTCCTTGTCTGGGCCCTCGCATGCGACGCAGTCGCATACGAATGCAAACCCTTTCAGGACTTTCTCCTTGCGCACATTCGAGGGAGCTACGGGATCGATGTAAGACACGGTGATCTCCTCGCCATCTGCGATGTCTTGGTGTGCGTAGACATCCATTCGCTCCGTCTCAGGGTTGTAGGTCCAGGTGGCGCTTGGCAGACACGAATGATTGATCCTTGAGAACTCGGCGAACAGACCGTGGCCATGCTCGGCGCCGAAACACACTCTGGCGCTGTTGGTAAGGAAGATCGCCACTATTAATCAGTAAGAATTAGCAAAGGGAGGCTAAGGCTTTCGCTGGGAAATGTTTAAAGTTATGTCTTGGTAGCTTTTTGTCCCCGACCCAAGGCACGCCGCACATGAAATAGACTTACTGATCTTGAGGAAACCCGCAAACTCGAGCTGGAGTGCCTCTTCATCTTCAATACCCAGGGATCGTGACAGGAACTCCCGGGCGGGTGGAAGCAAGCATTCTTCCACCAACTCAAGGCGATAGGACAAGGCAAGATACTTCTCCTTGTCCTCTCGACTGAGCTTATCGAACTTTCCCTTTAAAGTGATAAACCAGCAACGATCTTGTTCTTTGGCCTGCGAAATGATGGCCGTGTCCGATACGATGCACTCGCCGCGTTTGATAGCGCGAGTCGCAAAGACGCCTAGGCCTTTGTCGGGAGAGGCTTTGATCTCATACATTCTGATATGATTCGGATCGAATTAGTAGAAGTAAATTAGAAGAAGAGGTAGACACCGGAGCTTACATGTTATGGATAAGGCGTTGAATTGGAGAGAGGAAATAGGAATGGGGCGATAGGGGGATACAGTGTGGAAAATGTGTTCTTGAATGTGAGTGAAAGAGTTGAGAGAACGATTCTCTAGAATTAGGAGAAATATTTGAAAAGGTTGACCGTGCTCGAGAAAGTTCTGAAATTGGAAGTTTGTTCTGGACGTCTTGGTACACGTAGTACTGTGTTGGAATGGGAAAGCTTGCGGATTGAATTCGCAGTGCACAAGAAAATTATGAACTGGAGAGAGGTTACGGGTGGGTGTCTGGCTAGGCAATTTCCAGAAGAAGAATACCGGTCTCTTGTTGCCTAGTTCCTCAGGCTGTTCCAACTAGGTCACCGGATATGTAAATCAGGCAGGTACCAAGTATGTATTTGCTCCGGGGAGATAGACTTAGAGTCGTTGCTTCGGTTGGTTCAGTTGCTTAGCAGTACAAGATACTGGAAGGCGTTAAATAAAGATGAGTTGTGTAATATATAACCCCTTACCGGATTCAAAGATGTTAGAATTATACCCAGTTTAGGCGGTCACTTCTTATTCTTGGCAACTAAAGAGCAGCTTTATACATAGGTAGGTAATGTTCGGTTCATAATGTTGGAAGGTATCTGGAAGTCGAATCCAAAAGGCTATTTCTCAGTTCCAAATACAAGTTTGTTTTGTTAGGTCCCGATTCCACAAATTCGATCATGGTTCTCGACCCATCGCTCCCGGTCGTTTCCCATTAGATTCGGTAAAACCGTGAGTCAGGAAAGTTACTTTGTAGAGTAAACACACTGTTCGGAAGTGACTTTAGGTATTCATAGCTTTATCGATCATGTTAAAATCCGGACCTAGATCTGGTCAAGGTGTAATTGAATCGTAAAATCGATTAAGGTAGATTTCCATACAGCGATCTTCAACTTTGCCTGCTTGGAAGCCTATCCCAATAAATCACACAATAGCATGAGCATATTGTATCAAGCCTTAAGCTCCGGCCTTGAAATTTCGTGATTCCACAATATCGTGACCTATTCATCTCTAGTTGGAATCTTGCCATTAGGTAATCGATATCCCTGGAGACAGCCGCACATTGTTAACAGGCAACTGCCTAGTACCAGTGGGAAATAGACCGATAAAGAGAAAAGAAGTTCCTGCGATGATATACACTGAGGAGCCGGATATATACCTAGGTACCTTAGGTACGTCTGCCTCCTTCCATCTCAAATTTGATTTGAAATGACTGTCAACATCGAACGGAATTAGCATTAGCTTCCGAATTGAAAATTGACATACTGAAAAGCCAAGTTTGCTAGAATGATGCCAACAGCTATCAAAAGCATGTCAAAGTTAGCTCGTGGTCATTGGGACACCCAGATTCTCGATGTGCCAAAGACGACAAAGCTAGCTCTCTGTAAAATTTTTCAAGAGGGACTGTTATTGACTTTTCATAGGATACGAATTCACTCTTCTGAAGAGTCATTTGATAATGATGCTGATATTAGCTGATAACGAGACTACGGCCAGATCCAATATCTGTCCACCTCGCAGAGTTGATGTAATGGTTTTACATATTACATGGATTGCGGGGAATGGTTTACCTATTGCGAAACCGTAACAAGTCTATCAATACATTGAAGATAGGAAGACATCAAGCAAAGGCGCTTTAACTGCCATCTTCCTGGGAAATTTAGCTAGAGTCGCAAACTCGCGCTTGTATACGTGAACATGCGCTGGCATCCCCTCAACCCTGTCATATTGGTGAAGGAAGAAGCCGACAACGTGATCCGGGTCATGCATAAGCTCACACTCTAGGAATGCGATATGAGACTCCTGCATGTCCGGCCTTGTCGTATTCTCTGTGACTCTCAACTTGATGCGCAGGTAGCCATCGTTCGGAAGGGAGAACTCGGATGACCATGCCAAACCACCGTCGTTGCGCCGGAGAGGGATTATATCCCTGCTTAGAGAGAAACGTGATGGATGCTGCGCATACAGGGAGCCCCCTACGATGAGATCATCTTCGACAACATCGCAAGCTGACAGTGGCCATCGACCCCAGGCGAAAAGGGATTGGTCGTTAGTCAGCTTGGCTATCTCGCCTTGGAGCCGAATAAACGCCTTCGTCTCCCCTTCTCCATACAAAAGAGGCATGTGTACGTTGAAAAGACCCATCAAGGAATACGCTAAGTCTTCGGGGCGCGTTGTGCGTCGGTTCGCGGCCCAGGACATCCGCTGTGCGACGCTGTACTGGCGCTGAGTTTTGAAACCCGAGAAATACGGCTCCTTCAAGACGGTCCGATGGATTCCCGTGATCTTCTCGATTGTCGCCGCATACTCCCATTTCGAACCGATTCTGACCCAGTTGGAACTGTAGAACTCGACCGACCGGGGCGCGATTAACTCCTGGAGCGTCCACCCTCTCGTAAACCATACGCTCCTAGCAAAACTGGAATCCTCGGAGACCGGGTCGTCGTTATCCGACACGTCACGCATATACGCGAAGCAGACCTCGGAAGCTTCGTACCAGGCATACATCGAATTGATGGCCTCGGTCAGTTCCGTGCTGCTCGACTTGTCGATACAGCACGTGTCGATCCATATCCAATTGAGACCGCTTTCCCTAGCTATCTTGCAGCTCTTCACCACCTTAGCATATTTCCTCTTCTTCAAGCGGGACACCGATGCTGAAAATTGTCTCCGCGGGATGAACGCCTCAAAGGGCGCCTCATCGCACGTCCAGGTGTGAGACAAGATGGCGTACGGTGGCCTGTCGCGGCCGAAGGTCCTCAATTCCAGCGTGCTGGTGTTGAGAAGCCGCATTATCGCGTATCCATGCTTATTTCCCGCGATCGCCTTGATGCGCAAGGGAACTCTCGATGCCGGCGGAAAGATGAATCTTCATGAGTTGTGATGATCAATTGATAAATTGATGGTGAAATCATTACTTTTGGCAACTAAAAATTACACGATCTATTTTTGACAAGGGATACGGCTTGGCGTTGATTGGTTGTTTCTTCAGATAGCCGGCTCAGCCATATTGGGATTGAGTTGTCCTAAGGAAAAGCAATGCAGCATCTTGAGATTTGGATCTTCAGATCTGAATTCTAATGTAGAAGAAGTGAATCTGTGTTGTAGAAGTCCATATCGAATTCACGAATGATGTTAGGTTAACAATAAGCTGACAATTCCCCGGATTTGGTTCATCCATCGAGATAACCCCTGCATTCTCCGCTGTGCCAAAATGGGCTGGGGCTGGCTGGTTCCTGACCCGAAAAAAGCATTGAGACCAGATTGCCCAGAAACAATGTCTGACCTAGACGCCACGACTCCTCGTGTCTTCCTTGCCCGCCATGGTTCGTTCGAGATACTTAGATTGCAGTATGAATTAGAGGTACTGAGCTACTTCTTCAGGAGAAACGGAATGGACCAAGAATGGTCGCTACACGGGCATAACCGACTTGGAGCTAACTGCCGCTGGCGTGAGACAAGTCACCGGCACAGCGTCGCAGCTCGTAGGCCCTAAAAAGCTACTCGACCCAGCCCGCCTCGTGCGTGTATGGGTGAGTCCGCGGAATCGGGCGCGGCAGACATTCGAACTACTCTTCGGCTCTAATTCGGAGAGAGCAATTGATCCCGAGAGGGTCGTCATCACAGAAGACATCGCCGAGTGGGACTACGGTGACTATGAAGGTTTGGTGGTAAGCAAAATCAGGGCAGGAAGGAAGAATAGGGGACTGGATCAAGAGAAAGAATGGGATATTTGGCGAGACGGATGCGAGGGTGGCGAGTTCGTCTTCACTACATCTCAACGCACTCTGTAGTGTACCGAATCCTTGAAACTACACTGACACAGCTCTAGATCTGCAGAGCAAGTAACGTCGAGGCTAGACAGACTGATATCAGAGATTCGTGATATTCACCGTCCGAGTATGAACGGCGAGCAGCCCGCTGATGTCCTATTGGTAAGTGATCTTATCGCCTTTCTTCAGGTAGCTAATGGTCATATTAACTCTATCGGCAGGTCGCGCACGGGCTTATCCTCCGCGCGTTTGCTAAGAGGTGGCTGAAATACCCGCTGGACACACCGTTCCCAATGATGTTCTCACCCGGAGCAATTGGCATACTCAGGTTGGTACCTATGGATGTGCCATGTTGACGCTGGATAGTAGAGAGTGCTGACCACTGATTCAACGTCCAGCTATCGCAACCATGACATAGACGAGCCCGGCTTCTTCCTTGGCATGTCTCTCCCGTCTGAAAAATAAAGGGATATTTTTCATGCTGCCTTTGAGTCACAGTGAGCAGCGTATCGAGGTCCCAAGCTGGTGAGTACCTAATGTAGAGAACAAGGTACATCAATTGGATTATCCTTCTTTAATTGTCCTCATTTCTCCTCGTCAGATATTTCACCGTTGTACTACTTCGACTCCACGGGATGATGGTCGGTGTTTATGTATTGAGAGCGCCATTTCACCAAAACTGGCTGACTCATCATGGTGGTACACGGGGCTTCATGCTTCCCCATCGTTCTGTTTCACGAAGAGGCCAGACGATCGTGTCCTTTCAAACGGAGCCGTCGAGGATCCAGACACCCCAGATCGTCCTCAAAACTCAGGCATTCGAGCAATAGCACTAGCCTAGGTTAATGATGAATATTTCACAACTTCCTAACATAAACGGCCAGCTGGTTACAGCGGACAACCCAGCCTGCGCCGACCTATCACGGATGGATTATGAACGATGCGCAGCTCTCCATAACTACCTCGTTCACTACGCCTGGGCTTCTGAAGGCCGTCCACCAGCTAGTCTACACGGTAACAATACCTTTTTCACCAGGCATGGGGCCGTAGCTGAGGATCTCCGCCCACGACTCCACCCCTCGCTGGCGGCCTTTCTCGCAACCGCCATACTACCTCCTGTTGATGGTCCCGAGCCCGCACCATTCTTCCTCTGGGCCAACGGACTCTGCGACCCAGGTTTTCTTTTCGCCGACCAGGTGACCGAATTGTTCGACGAGCCAGAAGACAGCGTAGTGTGCTTGTACTTTCCCAACGTTGGCCAGGGCGGGGACTTCGGTGGCGGTCTATTCTACCACCAAGGCTACCATCGCGCCGCCGTGTTCATGCACATGGGCGATTACGACTACGCGTTCCCGGTTGAGGCGCACCCGTCGCTGTGGCATCCCCTCGAAACCGTACTCTCAAACTGGATCGACCTTATCCATCTCGGTAAGATTACAGCCTCGCCCAGGGACGCGCCGGCTCTATTTGGCGGCGAAAAGATTGGGCCGTGGGAGTGGCAGCCCTATAGCGAGGCTCAGGTTACTGCTTGCGTTAGTGCATGGGATCGGCTATGCAACGCTATCGAGGCCCGCATCATGCCGCTGCTGCTACTAACCGGTGCCACTACCAATGCAGTCGAACCACTTCTCGCGTCCTCCGTACTGGACGCGGCGTCGGTGCCTAATCCTTCCTTCGCACGCGCCTTTCTATCCCGTGCCCGCCGCCCCCGCGTCAGCTTCATCGCTCCGGGTCTCCTTCTCCCGCCCACAGACGCATCGGAGTTCGCAGCATTGCAGCCCTTCACTAAACTGCCGCGCGGCCCGCAGGCCATACCTCCAGTATGTCTCTTCCCCGCCACAAACATCGTATTTCCAGCAAGTCTCTTCCGCACCCCAAAGGCCAATCTGAAGGCCAACTTGAAGGGGTCTTCAAGTCCATTCTGCAAGGACTTCCGCCCGACATCTGCCAACTCGCGCGTACCGTCTCGGGTCCCCGCCGGTGTCTACAGCGAGTCAGTTGAGAGGAATGCTTACGACAGCGCCGAAGAAGGGTTTCAGCTGGTGCTGCCGTACGTCTTGGGGGGCGACGTAAACGACGCGAATGTGGGCGCGCGGAAGAGCGACGGGTCGTTTGTTAAAACGGGGTCGGCGGTCGAGTTGTTCCAGCATGGATACAAGCCTTTCGGCGGCGACTATTACCGCCCTCAACGGCTAGAGCGCTTGTTTGACCATTGGCGCAAGATGGTTGACGAGGGCGTTTGGACTGTTGGGGCACAAGGGGTGGATGGCTCCATTGATACATTCAAGCAAGCTGATACGCATTACTGGAGGGACTATGTCATTCCGCCGACTTGGTAGTTGTCAGGGTTCACGTACTGGCCGCAAGGAGCTTTTGAGTTACACTTGGAAAGGCACACGTCTTGCCCACGCCTCGAGGGCGCTTATAAGCAGACGCCTGTGTTCCTGCAATATAAAACATTCGGCGTAGATGTGTCTACTAACTCGTGCTCTCTTCCCTTTTTCTCCGTGCCGAGCTCTCCACAGAGACCCATAGCAAGGGATTAAAAGCAATAGGGGGATACTAGTCATGTCCGATATCAAGGTGTCTTGAACAACCCAGCTCTATTACCAGCGACTGATCTATTTAAATTACCTAGCACCTAATTCGTTCTGTGCGGCGAGTATGTTAGGTGATGCCTTCGTTCTAGTATTAAAATGTGGTATTAGTCGGGCGGATAAATCTCACATAGGAGAATTCGGCTGCTTCTCGTCCTCAAACCTTCACTGCCAACTCAAATCCTGACGTATAAACACGCTGTGCGAAATACATCAAGCCCGAAACGCAGCAGGCCACGCCACAATATACCCATAGCCCCGACCAATCCAAGGGATTTGCAGTGCCTAAAATACTGCCAGCACCCGGCCCGCCTGATAACAAACCGAAGGCCATCATACTGCATCCCATGCCGATCCGTGTACCGAGCATGCTCTTGTTTCGCGTCAGGGGAACAAAGCATACAGCCGGAAGCGATACGAAAACGCCGCTGAAGAAGCCCACTAAGACGGCCAGGACTATAAGGGACGCTTCGGAGCCCCTGGCAGGGATCATACAGAATGCCAGGATGCCCGTGATAGTAGCACATGGGGCCATAATATTGAATGGACCAGTGATATCGGAAAGGGCGTTAGGCACGACACGACCGAGTATTGAAGCTGTGTTGAAGATAGACACGATGTAGAAAGCCATACGGGTGTCAGTAGTGCCTGTATCAAGGGCGTAGAACGAAAGGTAGGACAATAGCGTAGCGATACCGATAAAGCCAATGAGAGTAGCTACGACAAAGAACATAAACGGAGGGTCAACGAAGGCAGACCAGTCGATAAAGGCTCGGAGCCTTGGTGGCGGCGCACGAATCCGCATAACGGTCAATGGGATAAGCAAAGATCCAAGAGCGATAAACCCCAAGACCCGGACTGACCAGGCAAAGCCAATGCGGGATAGTAGCTGATTTAACACGATGGGATAAATGACGCCGCCGACGGAAGACCCCGACGAAGCTATCCCAACCGCAAGGCCGAGCCTGGTGTTAAAGTATGTAGGCAGGATAGAGATACACGGTACGAAAAGGCATCCTGCTCCAATTCCGACGCAAAACCCCTGAGCGAGTAAAGCTTGCCAATACTCAACACAAAGGCTCAGCATCATATGTCCGAACACGACGCCGAACGAGCCAGCAATAAGAAGAAGCCGTAAATAACCCCTATCGTAGACGGGGCCTACTAAGAAGCCAACCAGCAGGAGCAGAAACGCCTGGATCGCACCGATCCATGATATATTCGAAGATGAAGCAACGAAGAGGGCGCCAGATTCGTAGTATGCCTGGAAGACACCGAATGTGTTCAAAATGCCCCAGGAGTTAAAGAATAGCATGAATCCTCCGAGAACATGTAGCCAGGCTCGAAGCCCGCCGTTGGGAGGTGGCCCGACACCAGAGGCCGAAGTGGTGGTACCTTGCCTAGGGATAGATTCGGCGTAGGCAGGCAACTCCGTCAAATTGATATCATTCTTCTTCGAAGAGTCATCGCTCTCAGTAGATGAGGAAAAGTTCTGTTGTTTGTCATCGACAGCCATGTTACAGGAGGATAAGTGAAGCTGACAGCAGACAGAGTATACGAGCTAACGAGTTGTTATGAGAACCGCGAATGTTGCAACAGAAAACTACGAGCATAAGAGACGCTGTGTTCAGGCAACAGATCTGCGCTCTTCGTAGTCAACGAATAAGGGATCAGAAGACATAGATAGGGAGGAAGGAAGGGGGAAACAAGACGACGGGGAAAATTAGCTAGGGCAGATGCTTGGGTTGGGGGACGTGGGGGTGAGCATCGTAAGGCTGCGAGAAGCGCCAAAGGAAAACCATGTTATGTTCTCGTTGCAACGTCGGGATGTGAATGTTTATTTTAATGGCCCTTACCAAGGTTGTGTTGGTTTTAAAAAACAAGAAAAGGGGGGCAGAAACGGTTGGTGATGTTTCGTGTCTCGGCTGCCCCTCATTTCACCCTCTGTATCCTAGCCAAATCTGACAGAGCCGCCTTTTCCAATATCATCTTTGGTAGTCCGTTATACGCAATCATATGTCATGCCTATATCAATAACTCGTAGCCCCAAAGCATATAACTTCAGAGGCTCTCGATATAGAAGCTGAGAATTTTTGACATACGAAATACGATGTACCTTCGGGAAACTGAGCTGTCAGAGATTCGACCTAAGGCTGTCTGGATGTTGAAGGCCTAGGCCCGTTGGGATCTTGCGACCCGATACATCTAAGACAGAAGGCCATTTCGTGTGTGTATACTACAACTATTACCGGATAGGTTTAGGCCTCCTGTGCAATAGTGTTGCCCTTCGCCCCCCTTACGATGCATCCAACTACCAATAACCTACCTACATATACCATAGTAAGAACTACTAAGGCATTCACACCAATCTACTGGTGCGATTGATGCATATCGGTATCGCTACCTCTCCATTTCCTCAGGTACACAAAGCAAATTTACTGGTTATACCTCCAGCCGGTGTGTATCTACGTTCAACGTAGCCACTTTATACCAAGGAGGGGAGGGTGGGGACTGTCATATCAATGAAGGTAACAGTATCATAACAGCATGTGTAACCGGCCATTCTACGTTCACATATGTTTGAGGAGCATTTTGTGTATTTATATCTTGGAGGTACCTTTTACTGGCACCGAACTTGTCCAAAATTCCCCAGGTAGCGCACAGCCTTACATGCTATAGGACCGTTCTACGAGGCTCGCCCTCCATCTGCTAATGTGCCATTCTGATCTTCTCCAAATGGGGGCCACCACGGAGCCCTTCTCGCCCAAATGCTCGATGTCATTTTTTAGTAATTCGTATTTAGATTCGATCCATTCTAGCCGGTCTGATCTCTGGAAGACAGTATTAAGCAATTTCCTGCTGATAGTGATGACTATCTTCACAAGAGTTCCTCATTCATTCTCAGACTCGGATAGTGAAAGATTTCAAGTCCATGCTGGCATCAATGGCGCAACTAAGTAGCCGCCAGGCTGCGAGCCCGGCACAAGAACTGACTCCGGACTACCTTGCCTACGACGAAGGTCCGATCACTATTCGCACTATGTCGGCAATCCTTGCCTTAGCCACTGTAATTGTCTTTTTGCGGTTCTGGGTGCGCATATACCGCAAGGTCCGACTTGGCTTGGAGGACTGGTCAATGGCTATTGCCTTAGTAAGACCCCTGGCTCATTGACCGTTCCCCTCTTGATATTACCATGAGAACTAGGCTGAATTTTCGGGCCGTGTGGCAGCTTCTAGTCTGGGCTCTCTTCGCGCTCGCCATCTGCACTATCACATACGGCGGCTTTGGTAAACATTTAACTGTCGTGATGTACATGGACCCTAGTGGGCGTACCTTCAAAGATGGGCAACAGGTAAGGCTTTCCTATCTTCTTTTCCCTTCTTCCCTACATAAACCTTCATCTATATTCCACCTCGTTTTCCAAACCAGGTACACTTAGCTTTCAGGGTCAGCTTAACTGACTGATTCAAGGTTGAATGGATAGGCGAAATTGTCTATACCGTCCTCATAACCACAATCAAGTTTAGCGTCTTAAGCATGATTTATCGCATCTTCCCTACTCGGATCGTAAAAGGGGGTGTCATTGTTCTGGGAGCTATTATCGCAATGTGGTTCATATCCATCATAGTTGTTATCATCCTCCAGTGTTACCCTGTCCCGAAGATCTGGGATAAAACCATCCTCGAGGGGACATGCATCGATATGGAGAAGTTCATGATGGAAAGTAGCATTCCCAACATACTCACAGACGTGGCTATCCTTTGCCTTCCTGTATACGAAGTATGCCACTTACAAGTCAAAAGAGGCGAGAAAATAGGTCTTGTTATTGTCTTCTTACTCGGCGGTCTTGTGGTCATCATCAGCATCGTCAGGTTGAAGGTCCTCGTCGACATAATGGAAGAGGGTCTCACAGATTTTACCGGTATGTACTACTTTGCCCCGACCGTTAGGTGAAGCAAAGCTGATTACGCTATTAGTGGAGATGAACAGGGCTAATTTGTGGACGGTGGCAGAACCGGCCATAGGTATAGTCTCTGCATCCATCATCCCTTTAAGGCCTCTCATTAGCATACTTAGCCGGGCATTTGATCTCTCTGGCTCAGATCCGAATAGCAGCCGCTGGAGAAGATTTGGCAACCAGTTCAGCATTATAACCATTGGTGGTTCCGGTCCATTCGGCCGTCCCCCCAAGCTCTTTCAAACCACGAGGAGTAAAACTGAGACGACTATTAGCAACGGAGAGGATGCTTTTGAGAGGCTATGCGGTGCCGAGTCTGGTGGCCAAGGTGGAGTCTATACGACTCCTCTAAAAGCCGTCGCCGTCAAGCAAGATCGGGACCCTAAGGCCTAATAAGTGTTAGTCTCTGCAGACAAGGTAGGTAAGTAGGTACTTTTCAACTAAGGCATGAATCTACTCTTATGTTGGGTCAATTAAGTTGTACACCAAGGAGATGTAAGGAGACCGGAACTCGTCGCTTAGAGAGCACGAAACTATGCGTATAGGTGTCTATCACTGACTGCCCTTGGTCTCAATGGGAACATCCAGTAAGGGCATGAGAAGCGGAAATATATGCAAGGGATCTGGCTGGCCTTATGGGATAACAACCTTATTCATAGGACATTGTAGGATCACACTCATTGTAGTACTCATAATGTCGATGTTGTCCTTTCTCTTGCCTTCTTACACTCATGCAATACCTAAATTCCCATTGGGCATGCCTTCTGGATAGGAATCTTCCCTGTAAATGATTTGATACTCTCCATCTGTGGCTGGCAACGATTAAGGATGTAACAAGACCACCCCGAGATTACTTATTAGTCCTTCAATAAGTCGTTACACAAATAGGCGTATGAAAACCGACGAACAATTTGTCGTAGGTACCTAATTAAGCAGCGTTAAAACTAACCCAACTTCTACACAGACATATATACCCCTTGCTTCCATTTCAGTGCAATCTCTTCAAGAGCAAACGATAACCCCGGATCAGTCCATTAAATAATTCAACTACACCAAGATCGAGATTGGTTACCAGGTCCGGGATGCCTTCCACATGCATGCAATGCATAGTACATATCTTATAACCGCACCCACACTGGCATTCCCGCGTGGTCCTACAGCCAACAAAATATAGACTTGTCCTCTTATTGGCTTCTTTGTTCGTTGTGCTGCATCCCTTACTAACACCCCTGCGCAGGCGCAAACCGTTAGCTCCGTGTTATAAGTTGACAGCTCCGTACAGTGGCGAAGCCTCTTAGCTAACCTAGCTCTCTATCTTAGTTATGCCATATCTTGTCTTCCAGCGGATCGCACTCTCACGATACCTCCAGCAACAACCACGATAATGGATAAGCCAGTTATTCTCTTAGCCCACGGGGCTTGGCATCCACCAATTCTATACAATCCTCTTAAACATGCGCTCGAAGCGCGAGGATACGAGCTTCTCGTCCCTGAACTTGCCATCATGGGGGCAGGAAAGACCGGATTAAGCTGGGATGCCGATGTCGCCATGCTCATCGAGACCGCTACGCTCCTTTTCGACCAGGGCAGAAATGTCATTATCATGGGGCACTCATACGGCGGCATCCCCGCGTGCATTGCAACTCGGGGCAACACTGTGGATGATCGGCGCGCTGTAGGAAAAAGGGGCGGCTTTAGTCATCTTGCCTTCCTCAGCGCGTTTGCCGTGCCGGCCAGGGGTATGAGCGTCCTCAGCGCTTCGGGGGGCAGCTGGCTTTGGTGGCATAAGATTATCGAGCTTGAAGCAGGCCGCGTGAGTAAATCCTCTACCCCTGTTCCCACATACCATCATACCCCGTAGGCTCTGGCCATGAAATATTTTCAACTCAATCTGATATGGGATAGGGGCAAAAGAAGCAGCTTTTCGTCAATGAGAACGCCAAAGATCTTCTGTACAACGATCTTTCTCCGGATAAGGCCCAAGCCATGTTCGATAGCTTGATACCCTGCTCGTACGAAGCATTTGTTACCGGTAGCGACTACGCCGTGCCGGAAGTCACCATCCCTAGGACATTTATCGTCTGTGAGGGTGATGCCTTGTTTCCGCCTGAGCACCAGAAAGGACTTGCAACTACCTGCGGTCAGGACCTCAAGCAGGTCAGCGTCAGTGGGGGTCACAGTGCGTTTGCCAGCACCCCTGAGGAAGTCGCAGATGTCTTGGTGCGCATCGCCGAGGAGCAGACAGGACAGTGAAATTGAGGTTCTGCCAAAGCGCGTTTCAGGCAGTATGTTCTTGGTGAAGGTACATTATGGCTCCCATCTTAATCTACGAAAATAGGTACCATTCGATAATCAAGGAGGAATATATCACTTAAAAGACTATGCAAGGAACTTCAGGGAAGTGTGATAGATGTAGGCAGATACATCCAATATTACGTTGTGAAACTGCCTAGGTTTAATCTGAATAAGGACATTCATAGAGCAGAGGGGCGCTTTCTTGCGTTACGTGTATAGCTAGACCCCTGTCTAATGGCCTAGAGCGGATATTGTATTTCTAAATCACAAGCCTCCAGTCTTAGACGCTCCTTGAATGCGCTCATTGATCATATATAGCTACCTAAATAACCATGCAGAGAGGACTACTTACAGAAGGGAAGTACTTGGGAATCCTGTTATGTGGAATTTACCCAGCTAACGTACCTAACTTATGGAATATTAAAGACTCCAAGCAATCAGAGAGGCATTTTATTTTACTTATTTGCATCGATTAAGTCGTGTAGCTATGAAAGAGACTTATTTATGTCAGAGATTAAGCTGAGAAGCAAATGGACGCTTGTAATACGATTTGCAGAAATTGTCAGACCAGACTTGAAAGAATAAGAATCAAGTTTGGTGGTTTAGAATAGGTAGAAGGTAGGTATCTAAACAAAGAAGCGACAGAGACTCGAGAATATTACGTGTCGTAGACTTCAGGATACAGGAGCCTTTGGCACAACAACCCACACAAAGATTCCCAACACGTACTGGCATCCCAGAAGATTGTTATACCAATGTGGGCATATTTAACCCAAGAATAAAAAGAATCGATTATCTTACAACACCTAGTCTATTGTAAATAATATCCAAGTAGAAAAAAAAGTACAAAAAGCTCAGCCCGGGGAGCCCCCGTGGGGCCCGATACCCAGGCCTACGAAAACCCTACGTACACTTGTACCGGATTTTACTAACCTGGGGCTCAACCAATTGAGCCACCTGGACTACTTGTACACTTGTAACGCAGTCCCGGGCTCGCTTGGGAGCGCCCAGGGCAGGAGATGCCTGTGTTACTGTTCTATATATGTTTAACTCGGATGCGGAATGTGCACGATGACAGCTGTCCTGGGTTGTTGCAGGTGCACGCGTGGGTAGATACCCAAGGTACGTACTAGGTACACCTACCCAAGTATAACGGTTGTCATGGATACCGGCCACTCTCCTAAGCCATGGAGACACGAAAAGTCCTAATTGTATTTGCTCATTGTCGTCGGAAGGACGTTTTACTGATGGTACTAAGTATGGATAAATCAGCCAGAGCATTCAACTAAGTCTTAGTGTATGGCTGGAGTTCATGAGGTCGACCTTCAAGGTCGATCTTCAAGATGATGTTTTGTAGGTCCTGTCTTCCCACTCTTAGACGAGTAGTCTCATGCTTGAGAGTTCGAACATGTTATTCTCTCAGTGCCTCATCCCTATTATTCATATGTGTTCTACGTAGAGTCCCGGAGGCGTTCAACGTGAAGAGGCTGGATGTGATATGTGACGGATATGCTACTCTATATTAAGCCTAGATATGAAAGTAACGCTGAGAATTCTTCCTCTAGTCAGAGAACGAATATCGACACATGTCTGTAGTAAATCCTCAATCAAAGATGAAGTATGTTGTAAACATCGAGGGCACGAAGGGAGGGTCAACATCCCTTGATGTCCATAGCTCCAAGAGCAGCCGATAGGAAACAGATAATTAAATTTGTAGTTCTTCGATATATCTCCCAAATAGCGTTGCACTGATAGCGATCGTGTAGGAAAGCTGTCCTTGTGAATATTCTTAGTAACATTTCCTTCTCTATCAAGCGTAAAAGTAAGCTTCAATTTCATGTAAATTCGATAGTTCTAAGATGTAAATTGTGTTTGTAGATAAATATTGAAAATATCATGCTCCATGAAAGTCTCCCCCTGAATCTAAAATAGGGGTACCCCTTAAAATGAATATTACCTGAGAGTAATTACCTACTGAATATCGTAAGATTCGTAATCGCATCGAGTATGATCTATTCTTTCAAGGACCTAAATGAGTCTCTCTGTCTTACCCTCGGGATAGGTAGGTAGCTATTTCTTTGCTCCTTTCTGATCTACTCTTGTGCAATACACTGGTCCTTTGCTCTCATTGTCATATCTATTTATGTGCAATATGATGATATGCCATCTATACTACAAAGCGGTACAGCCGCCTTCCCCATCCCACCCCACTAATAAGTCAAAGCTTCCCCATGTTCCAGGTACCAACGACCTAAAGCCCCACCTTGAAGCTTGCAATCAACAACTTCACGCAACTTCGAGCCTTCTCTTATTTTAAACCAAGTCGTACCTTCACATCTTCGTCCTGTCTAATTCTTCTTCGTTTCTCAAGCAGCTTAGTAAAATCCTCTCTTCTTATGTTCTAGATCCGACATCCCAAGCAACCAACCAGCCATGGCAAGCCCCAAAGTCACCGAGGCGCTAGCCCAAGTGCAATCGTCCGCCGACCCAGCATCCGCCTTCGAAAACCTCCTCGCGAACCTGAAATCCATATCGACGCCACAAACCGTATCCAGCGACCTCCGCGCCATCATCGACGCCGTCTTCAGCCCCTCCTCCCGCCTCAACGTCGTCGCCCAACGCACCATCCTCAGCCGCCTCATCGCCACCGTGCGCGAGTTCGACAACGCCGACCTATGGGTCGAAGTCGCGGAGCACGCTCTCGCAGCCCTCTCAACCGCCACAGGAGGCTCCCAGGGCGCAGCAACCAGCACATCGGGCACATTCCTCGAACAAGCCGCCGCGCTGCGTGAGCTCCTCGCCGACGGCCACGAAGCGAACGAGGACCACATCTCAGCCGCGCGCGCCCTCTCCGAGATCCCGCTCGACAGCTCCTCACGGCGGGTCACTCCCGAGGACCGGGTGCGCGTGTGGGTGCGCATCGTGCGGAACTACCTCGAAGTAGACGACACCACCGCGGCGGAAACCTACCTCAACAAGCTCAAGAACGTCATCTACCAAGTCTCGGACGCGGCGCTGAACCTGCACTTCCGGCTCTCGCAGGCGCGCATCCAGGACGCCAAGCGCGAGTTCCTGGCCGCGAGCCAGGCCTACCACGACATCAGCCTATCCCCCGCGATTACCGAGGACGAGCGCCTGCACACCCTTAGCATGGCTGTGAAGTGCGCTATCCTGGCGCCCGCGGGCCCGCTAAGAAGTAGGGCGTTGGGGAAGCTGTTTAAGGATGAGAGGTCGCCGAATTTGGCTGAGTTCGGCATGCTGGAGAAGATGTTCTTTGATAGACTATTGGCGCCTGATGAGGTTCAGAAGTTCGCGGAGGGCCTGGCTCCGCACCAGTTGGCGTTGACGGCTGATGGCACGACGGTGCTGGCGAGAGCTGTGGTGGAGCATAATTTGCTGGGTGTGTCGCGATTATACAGCAATATTGGATTCGATGCGCTGGGCTTGCTACTAGGACTTGATGCTGAGAAGGCTGAAGACACGACTGCTAAGATGATCGAGCAGGGCCGACTCGTAGGCCGGATCGACCAGATTGATAGGATCATCTGGTTCGAGGGCGGCGAAGCGTCGGGTGAGAAGGGCAGCGGACGTGCTGAGATGACTGTAGGCAAGGAGATGCGACGGTGGGATGCTAATGTGCAGAGCTTGGCCGAGGAGGTTGAGAATGTGACGAACGCACTGCAGCGAGAATTCCCCGAGTTTGTGGCTGCGAATTTGGTGGTATGAGCGGGATATTGGGGGGGAACACACAAAACAAACGACACCAACACATAACGTGTTTAATGGGGAATGACTAGATCAGTCTGGAGTTGCCGGATAATGAATGAATGCATAGATACGGCGTTATGGACAAACAATTGTTGAAAATTGGCCTCGGAGTTATTAAATAGAGCGAATTACCAGACGAAGCAAGTCGTTATTGATCAATGAAGACATGCATCTTATTGGTCTAGTCTAGTCTAATCTAGATCGCTCTTACGAACCACGATGTAGCCTTGGCTAAGTAATCGTGGATTTCCCCTCTCCTCCTCGAATATCATATCCTCGATAGCCTTTCTCTGTCGCGCGTCCTTGGCAATACTGTTAATATCTGTCTCCTGAGCCTCTGCAAGCTTCATAATCCTGATCAATTCTTCGGCAATCTTCTCTCCCATAAGGTTGTAGCCGGCTGCTGAAAAGTGCACACCGTCCATCTCCCAATACTTGGGTCTATCCTCGGGCTTCATGTCATGGTACGGTATTGCGTTGTGCAAGTCGAAGTAGAAGCTATTTGAGGTTGTTAGTATTTTGATGTCCGTACTAGTAAGGGGGGCTGTTGTAATTAGAGCAGCCCCTGTCCACTTTTATTAACGGCAGGGAAGTTATCATCCTCCAGTCCATACTAAGGATCACAGAACATAGAGCGACTCACTAATTTGGTTGCTTATACTCTTTAATAGCCTTATTTACTTCGTCCCGTCTCTCCTTGGTATCCTTGTATCTAGATCTCGTGTCCGGTATTGTCAATGCGAGCACTTTGCCACCATTGCTTAATGGGGTGTCCCAGGTTTTCTTCAGGCCGGCAATTATATCATCTGCCGCACAGCCCCAACCGAGGTCGCTGTGAAAGTGGATAATAAGTCAGTTCACGGCCTTTTGGAAGGAAGTTTCTCACTGAGATCCTCCTCTCTTGAGGAGGATGGATATTTTGACTAAGAAGTGAGAGTAAAGGGGTGACCTACTTCGTACCACCCAGCACGATGGTCCAGTCGTACGGCTCTTTTGCCTGTAAAGCTGATTTCCCTAATGAAACCGGATTTATGTGTTAGTGAGTAGGTAGATATAGAACGAAATAAGAGAATCTTGATATAAAATATGTTGAAATGAAAATAAAGTCATGAAATCAAGTCATAACCGCCATAGAAACACCATCTTCTCCCCTGTAGCGGGTAAAACGGAGGCTCCAATTAATATCACTCACAAGCATCCTGCATCCGCCCAATAAACGAGCCTCGCGTCACCAAATCCCCCGGCACGCCATCAATCTCGTACTCGATCTCGCGGTACCCATGGCCCAAGAACTCATCCTCGAGCTTCTCCTTTAACTTCTCCGCGTACGGTTGGCCCGCCGGGAACCCGGCCGTCAGCGAGTTGCCGAAGCACAGGATGCGCAGTGTCCGGCTCGACATCTAGGTGGAAACAGTTCTGTAGCTAGAGTAGAGAGTAGGAATGAGGCTTCGACGCTGGAACTGGAAAGTAGAATGGAACGCTGGGGTATCGAAAAAGACAGAAAGGCAGGCAGGCAAGTAAGAGAGTTACAAGGTCACGAGGTCGAATGAGGGACTGATAATCCCGGTCTAGGCGTCAACACATCCGGACAAGGTGGGAAGCGTTTGGCTGCTCGGTATATAAACAGAAGGCTGTAAAATGAAGATATGAGCAAGCCTGTAACGTTGAGTAAATGAGGAGGCGACAAAATACAAAAATATTGCATGTACTACAGAGTAATGTAAACAAGGCTGAGGTCATGTATGTGGTATGTGTGTATGAATGAGTCCAAGGTTATGCGTCAGTCACCTGCCCCTCCTTAACATCCCAGGCGGCGAGCTACCTACGATAAGCTGCCGGACTATGTGGGGCAAAGCTGCGATTAGGCCGGCATGCAGGCTCAGCCCTGCCCCTGCTAAGTGGGACCCCTGAAGCTATATATAGTTAGCATCAAAGTACCTTTTCCTATCTTCAATGTGTCTTGCTACTTCTGACCTAACAACCTCCTTTCCAACCGGACTCCAACCTGCATGTGTTGTCTCTGAGGTGTTCGCATGGGGCTCCGATGTTTGACCTGGAAACTTCCCACTTGACCTGCATAACAAATGTTGATAACAGTGAGTGTAAACAAACTGCCCGATCAATAACTCAGTAGCAACCAACTGGCTTGACTGTAATGATGCGGTGAGTGGGATCTGATCATCACGTTTATAGTTTCAGACTACTCGCTCACTATTACAGATCCAACTACGTAATCTCAGATATAGTGTGTTGGGGTTTGCCCAGTAGAAAGATGAAGTCTGATTCAACATTCTATTAAGCATTAAGACTAATCAACACAAACCCCCGCCTAGACATCAGCTATGCTATGCTCAGAAAAAGGAGAAGCGCAAACAAGTCAAACTATCACATAATACAACACAGACGTTTTGCTTGAAAATTTTTCTTAAAGCCATTTAATGCTAGAGATGCGATACCCTTTCCCGCGAGAGAAAGGAGAAACAACATAGAAAAGCCAATGTGTGCCGTGTCTGCAATGCAACAAGAAAAAACGAGTACCCGAGACTCATGCAATGCTTCTATCATATGATTCATCAAAGTGCCAATCCGGCTAAAAAAATTATTCATCAATAGTAGCTGCTCGCTTCGACGAACAACTATTCTTCCAAATCTTCCAATATTCGACACCTTCAAGCCTCGAAGCCGGTAACACGTCCGGAACACCCTACCACCATCCTATGCCTCTCCGTAGTGTCATCCGCGCAATGTCCATTAACATTAATTAAAATGCCTGCCCGTGATAGGGATATTGGCCTTGCCCTCGACCTCCTGGCGGCGGACTCCGTGCAGAAAACTGCGGTGGCGGAGAGAATTGGGAGTGAGGGGACTGCATGCCCTGCGGATTATAACGAGGATCGAAGTTGCCGGGCGGTGGAGACCGAAATCCTGGCCCAGGCGACCAAGTGCCTTCCTGTTCGTAGGATAGCGGACTAGGAGTTCCAAAACTACTATAGCTTGGCGTATAAGGCGCACCACCGCGGCCCATGTTGGAGTACATACCCGAAGGAGGAGGCGGACCTGGTGATGGCATGGCTTGTTGGTACTGCTGGAAAGCCTGCTGTTGCTGCCGCTGGTTGATGGCGTGCTGGGCAGCCTGACTACTCCATCCTTGTTTCATCTGCTGTTTCTCACGCTCTCTGGCCTCAATTGCGCCAACTAATCCAGCCCCGGTCTGAGAGGGAGCATTCTTATTACCCGCCATATTGATTAATGGGGAACCTGTTACTCGGGCAACATGTTCTTGTTCACGAGCTGACAGGTGAGTGTCGTTACCTCCTTGACCGCCAAGGACAGCACCAGCACCCCGCGAACCTGGTCGTTGGAGCAACTCAGCCGGTCCCCGTGAGTTCGGACGCTGCAAGAGTTCACCAGCTCCACGAGAACTCGGGCGTTGAAGAAGATCCTGGGAATTATTTCTCGAGTGCGAATTTCCCATGTAATCTTGACCTTGGCCCCGGTTAAGAGGAGGCGTGGGCGTACCCGCTCTGAATCCGGTAAGAGTGTTTCCCGATGAATGTCTCTGGTGCGCGTATAATGGCGTAGCCGCTGCTGCCGCCGCTCGCTGTTGTACATACTCTTCCGCAGAGAGGCCATGGGATGCGGGACTGTTAGATCTCGTATTGAGAGCGGCCGGCTGCCAGATGATACTTCGGCGCGCGTTATCCTTATCCTCCGAGTCTTGACGGCCGTGTCCCATCTCGACTCCAGGTGATCTGCGTGGTGTCGCTGATGCTGGTGAATAAGTACGAGGGGGCGGAGAGAAAGTCCCGGTTGGGGGGTTTGCAGGAGTGGGCGTCTTGTTGCGTGGTATCGCCGCATAATTGACGGTCGGTCCAAAGTCAATGTTCGGAATATCAAAATCGGGCCTAGAAGTCGAGGGGGAGTCGTCCGGGTTGCCTATTGTACGAAGAACACCGGCTCTTGGCCGCTCGCGTTCGCCCGAGGAAGCCGTATCTGTTGAGGGCCGGGAGCTGGCATAATCGGGACTGTCAGTTGATGCCGAGTCATCGTAGCGGCTAGCTTCATCATAACGGCTACTCGTTTGGCTCATGCCAGTAGCTTGTCGTTGTGGCCCCGAGTTTGGAGGTCGAGATCCTGTGTTAAGGGGACGGATTTGACCTAATCCAGCCGCATCGATTCGATTACCCGTAAGACTTCCACTACTAGTAGACGGTGTTTCTGGGGTCGTATCGTCACGAGGTTTCCGGTGCTGCAAACTGTCGGTTCGAGCTGGGAGCGGCTTTCTGTGAAGAGAAGGGGACGTGTTAAGTGGAGGAAGTTGTTGACGGTTAGCTGGAGATTGTGGTCTGTCTGGCCCGCCGGGGCCACCAGGTCCCGGCGGTCCTTGGGGTGGATATCCTCGATACATATTATCATTAGGTGGGTAATTTGGTCGGCCACGGCCTGGGGGAGGCATATTTGGCGGGGGACGACCGCGGCCTCTGCCGGGAGGAGCCATGCCATAGGGTGGTGGTCCTCGCTGTCCTGGCGGAGGCATGTTTCCCGGTGGCGGTCCTTGTCCTGGTGGAGGAGCCCGATTACCAGACGCAGTGCCGGGTCGAGAAGTTGGGGTTTTCGGTCGTGGGCCCGGACCCGGGCTCGGACCTCGCGGACCTGTTGGTGGGGGACTCATGGTCTGGTTCAGCGGTGATCTCGATCGCATCGCCCCGGGGTTCATTTGAGGGGGTGGCAACCCAGGAGACATTGGTTGATGTTCCCTTAAAGCTTCACGAGGACCGGCATTAGCAGACATCCCAGCGTTGTTGGCGTGAGCATGTACCGAAGCCTGTTGACCACGTTGGTCTGGTTCCTGCGGAGCCGGCCCACGGCGCTCCTCGTTGCTCCTTTCACCGTCCCATGCTTCCTGGCCTACGGGAACGCCTCCAGCTTTTCCCAGTTGCGCGAGAGTAGTTAGGGACAAGCGGCTATTAGCACGGCGCATCTCAGGGGAGTGGTAGGGTCGAGTCGTAGGAACATGGCCTGGTGCGTGTGAGAAACTAGGGGGAGCGGCCACTGGCTCCGGGGTTGGCATCCTTCGCATTCCTTCAAAGTCACGAATCGGAACGTCTGCTCGCTCTTCGTCGGAACTCATACGCTCTGGGGTCGATGCTAAATCATTCATGAAAGCACGTGCTGGATTGGGCCCCCGTGCAGATGAGGCCGGACTCGAAGAGTAGGAATTATCCTGGTGGGGAGGCGGTTGAGGCGGCAATGAACCTGGTACATGGGAATCCGACGCATTACGAGCATGCCCAGACCTCTTTTCGGCCGCCTCGCGCTCTCGATCTGTAGGAGGAGCCGAGTCAGTCCTTGGAGCAGGCCGACTGCTAAGCGACATCGACCTAGACGTGCGGACGGAAGGAGGCGCTTCATCTGCGAACCCAACTCGAGGTTTCGAAGATCCACCTGCTGCTGGACCGAAGCTGAGGCGTTTGCTATGACCGTTGGTCTGGCCCGAACTCGCACTCGCTCCATCCTCGATGGTATTCATACGGGTGCCAGTCAACTCCTTCAGCTTCTTCCTCCATTCCCGCTCGTTCCAACTAGAGCTGCCTTCGGTCAAGATTAGTCCTGCCACATCCATTAACTCCAAATATCCATATCGCTTATGTTTGGGCATTGCAAACATAAGGGATCTCGGGTCTAAGACGCTTGCAACTAGTCTGCCTGGGCGACCATAAAGGCCGAATGTGTCCCAAGTGGGAAACAAAAATCTCAGCATCATCTCAAAGCCGCTAACAGCTGGATGCACCTCGGGCATAATGAATACGAATCCTTCACTCTCTGACGGCGGATCTGAGTGAATAGTAATGTTTCCCTCGATCTTGATCAATGTCGAGGCGTCAATTAATGACTTCGCTTGCGGATACAAGGCATATGCGGAGTAGGCGTCGCTGATAGTTGCTATCGGTAACATCTTCTTGTGCTTCTTGCCATCCTTTCTGCTATCGTAGAACTTGATGTCTCCTTTCAACACCGGCGTATGACGGTCATACGGTGACTTTTTCTTATGTTCCTTGAGGGCCTTCTGGTACTCCTTCTCGTCTGGCGGGGTGATGACACACCAACAACGCCTCCACGGCACTCCAGCACCGAATCGGACTCTGACCCATTGGTCCATCGGAATTCGAGCTCGTTCCATAATGACACCAATATTGTTCAATGTCTTGCCCTTGCCCGCAATCAATGCCCCGGTATAGGCCTCTTGAAGGGTCGAATGTTCGAACATGGCAAGTCGGATGCCAGCTGTCCACTGGATAAGTGAGTGTCGCGAATTGAAATGCAACAGATACCGGTTTCGTCCTGCCGTCGATATACTCAGGATATTCTGTAAAGGTGTCTCATCTTTCGACCTCGTAGGTAATGATTCGATCTAAACATGCGTTAGTCCGAGCTCTTATCCCCCAGAAATGTTATCCGGTAATTATCCTTCTGCTCTTTGGTGTTCATACCATCTTTATAGAAGCATCCGTCAAATTGATGAATTTTGGCAGAACCTCCCCATCCTCACCAGCAGCATCCAGTTCGGCCGCGTCCCATAGGGACAATACTGTCCCTACTAGTTGCGCGAAGCATTCCGTCCAGGTCCGGTCCGGATTTGGTTTCCCCTCTGCAGATTGTTAGACATGAGACGAACCCAATTGGCAATCGGAGAGACTCACGGGTATTCTGGTCGTCTAATTTCAGGAAATAGCCCTCTTGGTATAATTTGTTTGCATGGCTATTGAGGAAGGTAAAGATGGGTTGGAGCTCAGGTATCGTGTCTTCGCTAACATCCATGAGGGGCGGTTGGTAGGCTTGCACTATTGACAGCGGCCTCGATGTACTTCGACTTCTCGTTCGACGGCGCGTATCGCTAGATATTGGAGTAACGTTTATAGGCGAGCTGTCATGATCAACTCGTATCGGAGACGCTGGAATTGGTGAGGAAACGGCGCGAGATCGGGTTCGGTTGCGGAAGCCACCGACGTTGATGATATGGTGACTTTTGCTAGTATTATTTAAATCCAACTTGCTATTAGCTAGAGGGGCTTGGCCGTTCGGTGGCGACGGAGAAGGTGTGGGCGAAGCACTGTGGATGTTTTTCGGATCGCCGTTAAACTGGGAGTGGTGAGAGCCAGAGAACTGGGACATAAACGAGAGAACTTTGGTTCACGAGGAATACGTTAGCACCACGAATCTTGCATAAATGCTTAATTGCATTGGTCGCTGAAAAATAAAGTGGAAATAAAACGAATATGTTAAGATAAAATGACTTTATGCGTATGTCGGGGGAGCCAAGAATAAAGACAACGGATGCAGATGCCAACTTAAACGCTGTGGGTTCAGCTTGATAGCCTAACATTAAATTGCAGTGCAACAGCTAGTAAATGAAGTAAATGAAGTGAATGCGGTACATGAACCAAATAAATGTGAATTAGTATAAACTGTGACGAATGGGACCCGGCAATACGGCACAACTTTCGGTGTGCACCAACCGAATCAGTGGCAGGGTTCGTGTGTATGTGTATCCTCTTGGTATTCTTGGTGATGAGCTGGAATAATATGAATATGTCGATTGACAACTGTTCTGCTGATGCTAATATCGCAACAGCGTACTAGTCACTCAAAGGGGTTGCGTTTGTAGTATGTGGGACAATGAGTCCTCATGGCGTAAGCAATTTAGCATCAGCTACCTAGCTATGCTTGTACAAGGTATGATGGATGGGTATGATGGATGGTAGCTTCCAAGGGTGCGACTGGAGGAAACTTTGAAAATATCCTTTGGTTCCGGTGCAGAAAAGAGTATAGATGGGATGGGAAAAGACAAGAAAAGAGAAGAGAATGTACTCACCGCGATTCCGAGCCATTTTGACCCCCAGATAAACCCAACAACTCCTAACAAAAACAAACTACACACAACAAGCCAAAAAATGTTCTATTCCATTAAGATGAGCTGGTCGGAAGTTGGTATCTGTGCTACCTGTCGTGAAGGGCAAGGGTGGCCCACAAGGGGACGATTTGGCTGATTCTGTCGATCTCGAGTTGCGCGTACTTTTGTGATTAACTAGTGGGCTATCCTTGCGTAAGTGTAGTTGAGTCGTATGAAATGCAAACTGTTAAATAGTCCGAAAAAGTAACAAAGAACAGTATTAAATCTAGATTCTA
Source organism: Hypoxylon sp. PDH2405 (assembly GCA_023628415.1). NCBI lineage: Eukaryota > Fungi > Ascomycota > Sordariomycetes > Xylariales > Hypoxylaceae > Hypoxylon > Hypoxylon sp. PDH2405. The sequence continues at coordinate 65,859 of JAMAKT010000061.1, read as the reverse complement.
GGCCAAAAAGTACGAAAAACCGAAAAACCAAACAGAGCAAATCCGACCTGTCTCGCAACAGGTGGGCGGATACGTGGGTTTTGTAGCTCGGCTTCTCTACTGTCTCCACGCGATACGAATTTGTGGAATGCGAGGGAAGGGTAAAGTCTCGGAACCCCGTATGGAGTCGTTATGCTGCGACAAAAGATCAGGGTGGCGGGTCTTGGTCTTTGAGTAGGTACTTTCCCCAGATATACCCTGCCCAGGTAGTCTGAATTAGTGCAGATAATATCGGTTTCGACCTTTGAACAAAGTGATGATGAATGCTTTGTTGTTTGATAACACTTTAGGTAGGTAAAGGCGCTTCGTTAATCTGATACTCGGGTTGGTAAAAAATTATTAAATGTTGTCCTCCGAGACGTTGCCGCAGTACGGAAGCGCCGGACAGCTTGATATAATGATCCTAGCTCGAGCTGGGAGAGACAATTTGAGTCCTTAGCGCTTGTTGTTGTTCAAGCGTTGCCTGTAGATCTACAGGAATAAACGACAAGGGAGATGAAGTGCCTCTTTAGATAATAACAGGGTAGGGTAGATATGACAGGGAAATATCTTGATAAATGCTATTTGCCGGCTTCAGAAAAAGGGACCAGCTAGGTATGTATTCGGGTTCGTATCTATCTACACATGAGAACAAGGTGGCATGTCAACAGGGAAGAAAGCTGATGACAAAGAAGCATGACGGAATAAGGGCATACGTCAAGTTCCGCAAAATGGATTTCTGGTCGTCGGTGATGGCTGGTAAGTAATGGTAACCTCATATTAATGGGTATTTGAATTATGGTCCGGAGATACCGTCTTTTGCTCTAGTCACCACATATATAGTCTAGCTTCTCGTGCTACTGCAGAACTACTTTAGGCTGGCATATGAATAGGAATAATACAAAAGCGGGCGACTTTGCGGGCCCTGGTTTGAGGATGCGGGCGTATATGCAGACATACGCCATACGTCCCTTGAGGTTGTACTGTAGATACTGTAAGTGTACTGTTGTTTGGTTGTGTCGATCATCCAAGCAACAGGTGGCTTGCTTGTTTTAGGAGAAAAGCCGCCCAATACGAACCACTAAACTCAGAAAGATCTGCCTCACCTCAGACTGAAGATTTTCAATATGATAGCACACTGTAATTGACAATGATTCCCATCCTAGCCAAGACTGATCATAGTCGATATGACAAGTACATACGTAGTAAGCGAACCTAAAGAGTACCACGGTTCCTAATCGCAAAAATTATTGGACAGAAGGAAACCCGGATGAGACGGATAGTTCCATGTGTGGATGCGGATGACCCAGCCTCGATATTTTTTAAAGAAAAAAAAAGGTTCTCCAAGTTTGGTTGCGATACTCGTTCGACCTGAAGATGGGCTATGCGTGTCTCACCGGGACTTGACGTGGCATAGGTGTGAGTGAAAACCATATTCTTGACCTATTCTAGATCTGCACGCGCCTGAGTGGTACAGCTGCTGTTCGATTTTGTAGGGCACGAAACATAGCTGGGGGATAACCAGCAAGCGCTTTGGTTGCTTACCAGCCATCGGTCGCCCATCCACTCGCCCATCCGGTTCAGACTCCACAACGGTGAAATCCTGACGGATACGAATCGATTGACAGTCCTTCCGCGTAACCGCTGCACCTTGAAGCGCATTTTTACCCTTTAAATTTACAAGAGGATTTGCGTCAAGCTGTCGACATCAAGCTGTGCCGCTAAATTACAGCGTGGGCTAGACTAGCCGCCCTGCATCTTGCACCCCAGTGACAGATCATAAGGAAACTAGAATTTCTCGGGGTTCTTGTCGACCGCCGAGATCTGGGCGTCCATAGCGCCGACATAAAAGGGGGGTACGGCATCCTTTTTCCACCGACTTTCACTCGTTGATTAAACACGGCTGAATGTCTGGGCTGGCTGGGCACACTTCTTCGCAACAGCTAAGCCCCCGGATGACGCGCGTTTCTGCGACCATTCTGGGCACTCTTTGTAATCCGTAATGGTAAATGAAATATCCGAAATACCAGCAGTAACTCGGCATACCATAAGATGCGAGAAATGGGAAGTAGTACAAGCAAAATGGAACCTGCATGATCCCCTGTCTATACGTCATACCTGCCCATTAGAGCAAATCCTTGAGGCAATGCTAACTCTCTAGTGGTCTTCTAGTGTGCAGCTGCAAAGGTCTAGATGCCATGTGAATTTTGAACCCTTCATCCATTGCTCAAGACAAAATAAAATCAGCAGGCTGGAAAGATAACCAGACGAATTTAACGATTAGAAAAAAGCTCAAATAGATGAACACATGATAGATTTTTGGGAATGTCTTAGTAGTCACTCGGCAGTTTGACAGGACGGCACTTCCAAGTTTCCGGTCCGTCTTTTTACAGTGGACTGGTCGGAAAAGGCGCCAAAGTAAAGGTACGACTCTATTCGATTTGATTGTCGTACGACAGGAAAGATATAACTTTGACCCATGTGCCTGCCCTCTCCTGCCTCTACTATTTCACATCAATACTACATGTATAAGACGACTACAGATATAAATAAAGCAAAGGCGGTTCATTCCTAGCAAGTCCGTTATTAAATTGCCATGTGTAAGATTGGAGCGAATACGCGTATCTGTAGGACACCATCATGGCCGCGTTACCCGGTTCGTATCCTCGTGAATATCGCATATGGGGGATTCCACATTGAAGGTAACGTATTCTTTTCGGACCTTAGGACATTGTTTACTCGGTCTTATGTCCCGCGAGCTTCGTTCAAACCACACTACATTTGAGAAGACTTAGTCTACTTAATATGGTCGAGATACCTTCCTAAGCAATCTCATCTGAAGCTGTAAGTAAAAATCTAGACCTATACATACCTGGAAGCATAATATCCTAATTTCCTCCATAGTAGCAAGTGATGTCATCGTAATTCTATTAAAAGCATTAATTTCCACGTATCGGGTTCCAAACCCCCGGGCCCTGCGCTCGATGCACTTAATTAAATCATGGTGGCATGTTGCGATAAGCAAAGTCAAATGTCCTTATCGGAGTGATTTTGACCGAGCAGCGGCTTCGCTCAACCAATTTAGAACATAGCGCGCGTTTTATCAGGTCGTATCAATCTACGACAACTTTTGGCATGCCAACGAAGCGCCCTCAAGGTCTGCAGTTAGACCTCATTCGTGGGCATGATAAGGTCAGCTCCTTCTTTTCTGTTGGCCTCTAGATCTGGTCCAACGCGACGAATCTTATCATCGGTACACCCAACACGATGGCATCGACGTGCCCAATATACTGCGGGCGGTAACCGCTCCTCCACGCCTACCGATATATCCGGCGAAATCACGACATCCCTTCCAGATTCCGGTCTCAAATTACCGTTCCGATTCGACACCGGCTTCGCGCTATTCGCGAAACGCCCTCCGAGACCGTTTCCCCCGCCGTTCCTTTCCCCTCCGTCGGGATCATTCTCCGACCCCCTTAGTACTCATCATCAGAGTCGCGACAAGCGAGTATTTGTAGACGGCCAGCTTATCCGCGGATGGACGAACGGAGATGATGCTGTTTATGCAAGCGATTATTTCATATGCGCCAATGATGGAGTTGGCGCTTGGTCAGCTCGGCCAAGAGGCCATGCAGGGTACTTGTCCCACGGTCGCCCTAGCCTTGTGCGTAACAGCACAGAATTAACAATGGTCACAGCTTATGGTCCAGGTTGATACTGCACTTCTGGGTGGAGGCGATGCAAGAAGATATTGAAAAGCCGCGGCCGCCAGACCAACCATATCGCCCAGATCCCATACGCTATTTGCGAGAGGCGTATGAGCGCACGATCGAGGCCACTTCCGGGCCTAATGATTGCCTGGGCACGACTACAGCGACCGGCGCACAGCTATTCTTCAAAGCTGACGGCGGTGGCACGGCGTCAGCAGTCTCGCCACTTTTATATGTAACCAACCTTGGCGATTGTCAGGTCATGGTTGTGCGACCGAGCGGTAAGGAGATGGTATACAAATCGAAAGAGCAATGGCACTGGTTCGATTGCCCGAGACAGCTCGGGACGAACAGCCCAGATACTCCGATACAGGATGCAGTGCTAGACACGGTTGAAATCAAAGAAGGCGACGTCGTGCTAGCCATGACCGACGGAGTGATTGATAATCTCTGGGCGCATGAAATTGTCGAAAACGTGAGCGAAAGCGTCAAGCGTTGGGAGGCAGGAGAAGGGGGTCAGGCAAGCGGCCCCCGCAAAGATGGCGCAAACGGCGGCATGACATTCGTCGCCGAGCAGCTCGTCGGCGCCGCAAAACAGATTGCAACAGATCCCTTCGCAGAAAGCCCTTTCATGGAGCGTGCCATCGACGAAGGACTGGCTAGTTCAGGAGGTAGGTGTCGCACGAGTGCTACGATCCCTAAATATTCATTCTAACGACAGCAGGGAAACTTGACGATATCAGCGTCGTAGCAGCCTTATGTCGACGTAATACGACGCCGTGATATATCCCATACAGCGGTCGACAAGGCACATCATTTATTGCACTTGTAACATCCCTTCAAGCGGTGAGGATTTTATTACCGCTGGGCCTACCCTGAGCCATTTGAATATTAGTAGGTGATGCAGAGCAACAAGGTAAGATCGGCGTTGCTTAGTTTATGCGTTGTTCGAAGGACTAAAGGTCCACCTCTAGAATATTTACGTCTATGGATAATACACACTAGTCAGGGTATAGAAACGGCGTTTTGGGGATCATAATCTACCTATAGAGACATATAGGGCGCGAGATATAATCAGATGAGTGCTATCAATAATATCCTCTTGAATTCAATGTTGGATGAGCTCCAGATGTCGAGTATGTACCTTCTAGTAGTGGGGTGTTGCTGTCAGACCCGCATTTTCTCAGGTACAGCACCCACTGATAAGAAGCTTAATTCTTATCTTATCACTATCCGCAGCGTTAGTGTAGAATTTCTACAATTTGAAAATCCAAGACTTTCTCAATGTCAACAACTGAAACGACAACTTAGTGAGGACAAAGCAAAATGCCTCGCGCGAAGCGGTCTAAACAATACCGCAAGCTCATGGAGCAATTCTCCATGGGCTTCGGATTTCGCGAGCCGTACCAAGTCCTGGTCGATGCCGACTTCCTCGCAGAATCGAACAAATGCAAGATGGACTTGATACGCCGGTTGGAAGACACACTACATGGCCAAGTCAAGCCTTGTGAGTTTCTATCGCGTTAATACCTTCTTATACGGCTGATATGCTAATAATTACTTCGTAGTAATCACCCAATGCTCAATGCGACATCTCTACGAACGGAAATCGGAGCCCGGAGTCGAAGCAGCCATAGAGCAGGCAAAGAATCAATTTGAGCGACGACGGTGCGGTCACCATCCCGACGAGTACCCGAAACCACTGAGCGCACTGGAGTGTATACATTCAGTTGTTGACCCCAAGGACAATGGAGTGAATAAGCATCGCTACGTCTGCGCTATCAACGACGATTCCGTCAGGGCTAGTTTACGGCAAGTAGCAGGAACACCCCTGCTGTACATCAGAAGATCGGTCATGATCATGGAGCCAATGGCGACTGTCAGCGCGAAGATCAGATCGAAAGAGGAGAGGAGCAAGTTCAGAGCAGAGCTCAAGGCTCCCGCCGGCAAGAGGAAAAGAGAGGATGATGACGACAGCGATGAAGAGGGAGGTAAAGAGAAAACCGCATCAGGAACGGCAGAAGCGGACAAGTCCGAGAAGAAAAAGAAAAAGAAGTTACACGGAAAGAAGGAACCAAATCCTTTAGCGGTCAAGAAGAAGAAGCCGAAGCCAACCTCCGATGGGCAGTCTTCGAAGCCACCCAAGGCGCAAGAAGCAGCTACAGAGGAGGCGGGTCAGACAGAGGAACCGAAACGCAAGCGTAGACGAAAGCACAAGGGCGCCCGTGTTGCTACGGATGGCGAACCGGCTACTACGTCTAATGAGGCTAATGCTCAAGCGCATCCTGTGAGAGCTGAGGATTGAGAGTTAGAAAGAATGGTACCAGAAGGGACCTAGCATTATGAAAGGCGTTTTCTCGAGATGCAAGTTATGGGGACCTCACTTTATGCAGTTTACTTGCGTTTGATACCATAATTCTAAGGTTTTGTTTCCTCCGTGCACATCAAATTGCCCGATTATAAAAACATGTCGTGGATTTATAGAGATTCGCTTTCGAGTTGCTCAATGTCTCAAGTACCACACCCTATCTTGGCACTGTGACTTGCCTGGATAGTGGGGTCAGCAAGTGACGAATTATGTAGGCGGCGGTCACTTGAGCTCGGGTACCCACGTAGGTACATCAGGCCCCTAAACTTGTGGCTTTGCGCCAGCCGCTAAGATAATCGTTGAATTTCGAGTCCGACGTATTCGACTTCTGATCTAACCAAAATTTAAACGTTAATTCTACATAGTAATAATATTGTAACGGTCTCTTGCACGCCAGAGTTGCTGTGCTTCACATTCGTTTCTAGTTACGAAACACTACTCTGCCGCTCTTATTTACAAGGATTTGAACCAATTTAAGGGGTTCCGGATTTGCGTCTCTGACGATCATTTTGACTTGCTCTCCGCCTTATTACCGTGGAGAACATGAAATCCATTGCAACCATATCACGTCGGTGAATGAACCCAGCAGCCAAGCTTTGGTCGAATGACGAGATAGACCATCCAAAAGATACCGTAGCGCCGATATAATTAATACATGCACAAAAAGACGGATCCATGGCGCCGGTAGGAGGAGCCCAGGAGGTTGACGACTTCGGTCTGCCCATTAGGAAGTACACGAGCCCCAAAGAGACGGAACCAGATAATAGTACAAGTAAACCAGTTGACGGGGCGAAAAGCGATTCCGGGAACACGAAGAAGGAGGCGGATAAACCGCCAGAAAATCCCAAGAATGAACCCAACTCAGAACCAGTAAAGGCGGCAGGGAAAGAGACGGTAGAAGCTAGTTTGAAACCTCCCAAGCAGAATACGAAATCAAACACAGCATCCACTACCAATAGCGACGACGATGACTTCCAAGATGCGCCCTCTACTCCTGTGCCTGAACCTGCACCCAAAGTCGAATCCCCTGTTATCGACGAAGCAAAGACCCCGGTTCCCACACAATCCGAATTCAAGAAAGAGACGGGTCCACCAAAAGATGAGCTAAAAGAAGGATCCGATTCATATGAGAATATAGAACTGCCACAGAATTCCAAGCGAAAGAATACCTTGAGCAAAGATGTACAAGCGATTTCAGGGCCGACAATTAAGCAAGTTGAAGCTAGTAAACATGCGGATGAAGCAAAGAAAGCTCCCCGTGTCGACCATAGTCGCGACACTAGCTTAGCAAGCACGAATCTAGATATTTCGGAGTTTTCCCACCAACAATTAACGGCACACCATGAAGAGAAGAAAGATGATGACGACGGAGGTTGGCAGGCAATGCCAGCTTACGCCCCTTACGATATATACGATGACGACAACAGGCTTGTGGCTAAGGAGCACAACCCCGAAGAGGATGATAATTACGGCTATGGGGGTCTTGGTGGTGCTGGAAAGGGTTATACGAGGGTATTAGACGACGAGGATGCAGAATCCGAGACAAGCATGGATGATAACACGCGATACCTGTTCAAGGATCCCAAGAGTACGAGTATGACAGAAATGGACGAGGAGCAGCGGGATGCCGTCTCCCAACTGCAGGCTACGAAGGATCTATTAACGGAGGGGCAAAGGATAGCATATGTTGGAGTCACCCGCTTAGAGCTCTCCGAGATGATTAAGGAGGCCGAAAATATCGAGCAACTCAAGAAGATAAAGAAAGAGGTCCAGATGGCAGCCGAAGCGATGAAGATGTGGTCCCAAAAGATTATGGTTCGCCTGTACGCCCATATGGAAATTAGCCCTGCGGAACAGGTCATGATCGAGCAGCTGGCTGACCATGGTGTAATGCCTAAAGATCTCACTCCGGCCCTCATGCAGAACTCAAGGGTCAAAAACCCAATGGCCGAGCAGACGCCAGCCTCGACCCCGAGGATGTCAATGAAGAGTCAACGATCGTCCATCTCAACATCCCCTGGCGAAGAAAAGGTCGCAGAACCACCCCCACCCTATGAGAGCCATGAGGGTGAAGAGATGCCAGAAGTGAGGACACCATCGCAATTGCCAAGCACTGAAAAGATTGACATCGATCTGCGTTGGACTGTCCTTTGTGATTTGTTCCTAGTATTGATTGCCGATTCAATCTACGATGCTCGATCCCGAGTCTTACTCGAACGAGTCGGCAAAGACTTAGACGTGCCTTGGATAGATATCTGCAGATTTGAGAAGCGCGTTACCGATGCTTTGGAAATGCAACAGCAAGCCGAAAAAGAGAATTGGAACGAGGAAGAACACCTTGAGAACAGGAGAAAACTAGCGCTGAAGAGACGATATGTCATGATGGGCTTAGCTACCGTTGGAGGAGGTCTAGTTATCGGTCTCTCTGCTGGACTTCTGGCACCTCTTATCGGCGCAGGCCTTGCTGCCGGCTTCACGACTATTGGGGTCGGTGGCACGAGTTCATTCTTAGCAGGAGCGGGAGGAGCCGCTATCATCACTTCTGGCGCTGCAGCCTCTGGCAGTTTTATGGGCGGCAAAGCCGCTGGCCGACGAACCGGAGCCGTGAGGACCTTTGAATATCGTCCTCTGCATAACAACAAACGTGTTAATCTGATTGTCACCATCTCCGGGTGGATGACAAGTAAAGTCGACGATGTTCGTCTACCTTTTAGTACTGTCGATCCAGTCATGGGAGATCTCTATTCGATCTTATGGGAGCCAGAAATGTTGACCAGCATGGGTGACACTATCAACATTCTAGCAACAGAGGTAAGGCGTATAGTTATCAACACCCTAAAGGTGCATGAACTAATTCGTATAGGCGCTCACCCAAGGGTTACAACAAGTGCTGGGCAGTACCATCTTGATTGGTCTAATGGCTGCCCTACAATTGCCCGTGGTGTTATCAAAGTTAACGTATTTGATCGACAACCCTTGGGCCGTGTCCCTAGACCGTGCATGGTCTGCCGGCTTAATCCTGGCGGACTCCCTTATTGACAGAAACCTGGGCACGCGGCCTATTACCTTAGTCGGCTACTCTCTCGGTTCACGTGTTATTTTCGCCTGTCTCCTAGAGCTTGCTCGAAAGGGCGCTTATGGGTTAGTTCAGAACGTCTACATATTCGGCTCGCCCGTCGTAGTCAAAAAGGAGGAGTTCCTTAAAGCTCGTACCGTTGTGTCCGGTAGGTTCGTGAATGGGTACAACAGGACTGATTGGATCTTGGGATACCTTTTCCGTCTGACGAATGGTGGAATTCGCCGGGTCGCAGGCTTAGCGCCTATAGATGGAATACCCGGTTTAGAAAACATTGATTGCACAGAGTTTGTGGTCGGCCACATGGAGTACCGTACGGCGATGCCTAGGCTCCTTAGGGAATGTGGCTGGCTCGTTGAGAGCGATGAATTTGGAGAGATAGAAGATCCGGATCCGGATCGGCATAGAGAGCGACAACGTGAGCTCATCAACGAGATCGAAGAAGCCCGTAAGGAACTGGAGAAGGAAGGGTCATCCAAAAAGGGTGGCTGGGGCATCTTCGGTCGCAAGAAGAAGGGTTCACGACAGGAATGGGAAGTTTACGAGGATAGTAGTAAGGGGCCAGAAGGATCAGGCAAAACAGAAGATAAAGAGGGCAACAATCACGGCGTCTTATTCGATGTCGATGCCATCAGAGCAGAATTAGCAAAAGAGGAAGCGCTGGAGGTGAAGGAGTTAAAATCTACTCTACCACCGATGAAGCTCGAAGTCTCGCCGTCGCCCACATCGAGTAACCCGAGAGACTCTCTCCGCGAAACGAAAAGTGCTGAAGGTGGATTCGGAGGTTCCCCGTTCGAGTATAGGCTATCGCAAGAACGCACCCCGACTCTACCACCACCCTCCAGAGCTTTGGGCTTCGATATGCCGCCAGAGGACGAGATACAAATGACTTTTGACACGGCATACACGGAACACAGCAGCCCACCGCCTCCTCCACCACCGAAAGATCCATTACTCACGAGGCCAGAGATTAAGACCGCGCAGACGACGCCGAATCTGGCGTTGAATGATCCCTGGGCCGACGATGACGAGGAGTTTGGTAAGGAGAAAGAGATATCGATGACTTTCGCGTAATCGCGTTGTCTGTAATAATGTGCTGGGGGGGTTATGCCCGTGTATTTAACAATGCCCAATATTGGAATTGGTCCGTCTTGCTGTGTCTTTTTGTGCTTCGGTTTTGGTCTTGGTGGGCGCTTGCATATAGGATGATGCATTGATTGGCGTTCTTCGCTGTGTTGTGAGAGATACTGTCGTTCTTTTGGTCATATATAACCTGGTTCGGGGTTAGGTTGACGAGGTTAGAAATGCTACGGTGATTGAATTGGGCGCGGGTTGTCAGTTGGAATGTTGGAATAGGAGTAAGAGCAAGAGCGCGAACGGATGGGGTTCGGTGATGTGAGGTAATTACTAATTATGAGATATCGAATGGAGAATGGAACATGTTAAACATAACATAATAACTGCTTAGTACGAGAGCCATGAGTTGTCTAATGGAAGTTCATCCTACTGCTTGAGTGCCTGCTTTGCTGTTTGAAAATCTTTAACAGATAACCCCTATCTTGATTACTTGGTCTCGTAATTTCTTCTCTAGTAGCTATATATGTCCGTACCTAATCTACGACAATTCAAAGAAGAGTATATCATCTTTGGTAGAAACAATTGAATACGAACGTGGAGCTCTTTAGATACCGTTTGTATTCTTTGATCCAGTCGAGCATATTTCCATATGTTTGATCGGCTATAACTCTATGTCTACCTACCTACGAAGTTGATTAGATTAGCCCTTGACTAACTGTTTTTCGCAATTTATTATGCTCTCGCCGCTGATTTTGGCCTTTGTTGGCCAAGTCTTGTGGCACTTGGAATATCTGTATTCTATTATGATTTAGGTACTGTTCCCTACTCTCCCCTGAGTCTCAAATCTCCTCTGGCATCCATAGTAAGCAGCATTCCCTATCTGGATGTGTGTATTCTCGTTCCATTTCTACGCGAATAAGTGAGCATTCAGAATTTTCTCCATCATAGGACTTCCTCGCATCTAGATGCTTAAAGCACATCGGCCTACCGTCACAAAACTGTGGAGTAATTAGGCAAATATGATCCAATATGAAATCGCAATTAGACACATAGAACAGCCATCAATATTCCAATTGTTATTCTTTAAATAGTGACAGTTAGTTCGCTCATCGAGAATTAATATGATGGATCTTGAATTTGGCTTATTTACGTGTTGATTGCTATTTATAACATTCATCTGCCGCGGCGTTGGGACTGGTTATTGATCCTGCCGTTCCTGCTCACCGGCCCCGAAGATTAACTGGAAATGATCGCCCTTCTGTGTTCTTTTCTCCTTTTTCGAGTAGATAAATGAGTCTTCCGATGCAACATGATGCTTACCTTTTATGATCGCTATTGCTAGGAGAATGAAGTCAACATATTAGAAGGCTGCGTGTTTAAGAAGTGCATATAATAACAACTCGCTGCGAGCAAAGTAGGATCTCGTCCGTGAAATGTAGTCGGCATATTGCGGCTTGGTGAATAATAGTATGCTCTATTTGAAGTATTTAGCCTTGATATCTGTGTTAACTAGGTATATGCTCAGATTTGCTATACTAAAAAGCCTTGTGCATGCTACGAATGTTTACTACTTCGACTATGTGGACCTGAGTGGGCTGGACGGACAGAAATTTAGGGGATATATGACGGAAAGATATGTCACCGGAAATAAATTGGCATTCAATATGATTGCTATTATTACGGCTTGGTTTGTAAGCCTCCCTATGCTTATCCATAGGACTGTTTCAAGAATCATCCTTCCCTTCTGAGCCTTGTGGCGAAGCCTAAGCTCGCAATATGAAGGTAGTTATCGACTTGGGTAAAAACAGTAATGCTGTAATTACGTTACACGCCAATGACGAAGGTGAATATTACTGTTTATTTTATGTCCAAACATTTGATTAGTTTGCCCGCTTTAAGTCCTTGACAAATGTTCCACGATGTGCCATCCTGATTACCCAGTAGGTCACCACCTAAAATCTCTATTTCTACCTAGGTAGTCATATATACCTACGCCTTGTAGTTCCTCATTAGCGTGGTGTCAAAGTGTTTACTGGAACTCTTGATGATCGATGTTTTGATAAAGAATCGAGGATAGCATTGGTCGATCTGCAAGTTTACAGGGCTGCGTGGTATCCAGTTATATGGAAGTTGCCGCAGAAGATTTTATCAAGAACTAGGATTCGTCCGCAGTTGCGGGCCAAGTGGGTTATATCATGCTTCAAAGGTATCAGCGAATTAAGTAGTTGTATGCCTTATTCGGACTCGGTAGATGAGTACCGGAACTACCGAGTTGACGTCCATCGTCGGTGGGGCCGACCACGGCCGGATGTGGGCGTCGTATAACAGTATGACGGAAGCATATGTGGTGATGATGATACCTATTTTGGAGTCTGGTCTCGGTAGCACAACATTTATCTACCCCAAAGTATTGAATTTGCAGGATGTGGCTGGTGCATTTATTAACCTATCCAAAATTATATGACATTCAAAAAGGGGAACTAGATGCCACGCGATTTGCACACATACCGCTTCTTCTGTGACACTTGGGGTCGGCGGCACATGTTTAATATATGTACTGACCTGGCAATGCTATGTAGGTAGATTAGTTGATGACGGGGATTGGTAAGAGGAATAAAAAAAACAGAATGTGTCAACCCAACCCAATAATTGTATTGTACCACTTTGGCTACATCGCTGCAACAGCGCGGGGCCTTACATATGTAGGTATACATCGTAGAACGCTGTTTCTATTTTTGCACCGAAGAAGCTTACATACAGGTATAGTAGATATTACCATAGTAGGCAGGTAAAGGAGGGTTACTTCGCTGACTTCGTAGCTTCCCTCGGTACGGTACGATACCCCCCCAGTCGTGTAGCCAAGACACTAAACCTGTCCAGGATCTGATCAGCCGCAGTTCAATCTTTTTATTTATGGCTCAGCCCCATTCTTTTCGTCTGACATACGGGCGGGAATCCCTCCCGTCTCGGTTCATCTTTATTAAAATTGAGGCCGAATATCGTTCCTATGTACGACGAAAGTTGACATGCTGATGGATGGTGGTAACAGGCTCTGAGACAATGGAAGTATCTTCTGTTCGAGTCGAAACACACATCTACGCACGCCGACGTCACTTGTCAGCTTCAATCAGGTGTTTGGGGAAACATTCCAAACGATGGTTTGCTCGCACAGCATCTTGTTCAAAACTAACCCTGTCTGAAAGGATCCAGAACCCTTCACCTTTGTGTACCTCCTAGTAAGATGGGCGACGTAGTCAGCAAGGTCTGAACCAATCACAACCGTTGGCTCGTTTAGGGTAAGAATCCCATTTCAATTCATGTTTTCAAAAAAGTTCCATTGACTTAGGTGCTATGCTCCTTCACTGGAGAGCACGATTGTCTAGTAAGGCTGTTGAATGTATACTGGACAGCCCTACCGTCGAGGTAGTATTCCACCACAATAGCCATCTATCTAATACTGGCGACTTGCATACCAACTTGGTGGAAACGTCACTTCAATACCACCTTTTCCACACGCTACCCTCAAGGCTGAACCTTACCTTGGGATGCATTCTTATCCACCATTATAGGATTTGGCCGAGAATACGTACGCCATGACACCGTATAGCATTGTGAGCATGCGGCGTCATATACATCCTGGTAGGAAATACACTCCAAAGATTCACCGAGCAGAATCCAACCTCGTGGCAATGAATACATCGACGTTTAGCATAGTTGATCTGCGATTTATCCTTTGAGCATTCCCAGCCAGCGGCCTAGCAGCCCTAGGTGAAAAGGCTGGAAAAAAGCAGGGGGCCCGCCCCCATAAGGCGCTAGGGCTCCTATGCTGTATGTTCCGCAAATGCCTTCGAATAGAAGCGTAGTGGCACGGATCATTTTATGGGTTTGACGTTGATCTCTATAGGTTGAACAAGTTGATGGTGCCATCCTTCCTCCCCGCTAGTTGGCTGGAGGCGCAGCCTGGGTCCAATGGCTTACTGCACGTTGGCCTGGGTTGGCGCGCACTTGTGACAATAGAACCCAGACCCGCTCCTCTTCATCCAGTCCCCTAGCGGGCGCAGCTGAGAGCTGACAGGTCAGGCTAACGCTCACCCCCCTGTATCTTACTATTTCCCATTCCTTTCCTCTCACGCCCATACGATTCTCCTCATTTCTTCACTGTTTCTTCGTTTTTTTGGCCTTGCCTGGTGCTTTAGACCAAGTCTCTAGGCTGTATCATTCGGAGTAACCTGTATCTCTATACGCGCACATGAAAACAACATTGCTTGGCTGGGATACACCCTTAGAATTGGATATGTGCTGAGGATTGGATGTATTTGGGCTTCTGGGAGTTTCACCGACGACGATAACCCGAGATTTGCTCACATAACAATGCGGCTCGATGTCTCGACATTCGGGATCCTAGCCTGTTTAGCAGGATTGGTGGTAGCGGAGGACGATGATACACGTAGCGACGGAGGAGCGTCGGACGAAGTTGGGACGGCGTCGACGGGTTCTACGTCGAATGTGGTGATTTCTGTACAGGCTCTACCGACATATCCTGTTTACACACGACAGAGCCAGAACCAGATCATAACCTACAGCAAGGGGGCGGATATTGACGTTACTGATATCTACCTGAAGCGGTATGATGACAACACATACATTGGGAGAGGAGTTAGAGAATATCCTGGTTCGACGAATCCCGACACAAGTACCGACACAGGTACCGACACAGGTACCGACACCGGACTTCACTTCAATGAAGTGACACTGGACCAGAGGGCGGCAGATTCATCAATGATTTCTCAATTTAACTTTCCGAGTATGCTTCTCCTAGTGAACGAAGGCCAAATGCTGAGATACTAACAAGTTGAAACAGTAAGCAATGACAGTGTAACTCTCTTGCTCGATACCAGTTTGGAAGCACGGTATGGCAGCAGCAATTTAGGCCAGCCGTTATATTATGAATTCCAATGGAAAAACTCTACTTCCAGTGGTTCAAGCTTTAGCCAACTCATCGCTGTTGCTCTTAATGAATCAGGCTTCGAGGCCGCGTCTCAAGCTATTGCAGCAACGGATAAAGGCACAGGTCCGGCGCTGCCAGAAATCATCCAGCCATTGAATGGCCCAACCACGACTACGACCACTGCTAGCCCCGCGGCCGAAACATCGGTAGCATCGTTAACAGCAGCGGCTTCTAAGAATGGAGGGAATGGACTGAGCAGAGGAGCCGTTGCCGGTATTGCCGTGGGCTGTTCTATCGCGGGTCTCCTTATCATCGCCTTCATCGTCTGGTTCTTTTTCTTCCGCAAACGCAGCAACCGCGACCGGACCCGCGGCGCTGACTTCGCCAACGACTCGAGAACACACGCCATAATGGCTGATAAGGAAGCGACCGTAATATCGGAGTCCTCGCCGCACTCGGCATACCCCGATGACGGCGGGCGTCTGCGCGATCCTCGGGGTGACAATGACTCCTATGCGCCGTACTCGGACCGAGGCGTCTCGCCGCCACCTCCACCCGGCGCGGCGTTCACGACGAATAGCCAGACAGATCTCGCGTCGCTGGGACATACGAGCACCACGAGAGCAGGCACGCCGCCGTACCAATCGAGGTACGCGCACTTGATCGAGGAGGGCATGACGGAGGAGGAGATCCGGAGGCTGGAAGAGGAGGAGAGGCACTTAGATGCTGCGATTGAGGACGCGGGGAGGAATAGCCGTGCGGCGCGCCCGTCATGACGCTGACGGTGATAGTGTGATGTGCTGAGTTTTTATTTGGATATCTGGTATCTTCTAGGGGGGCGACCCCATGGTGTTGGAGTTACAAGGGATTATCATCATCGTCATCATCATTATATTGGATCATGCTAATTTATATGAAATGTATGTGGTGTATGGTATGTGGGAGTGAGCTAGTGAGAAAGACAGCGAGAATGTGAGTGAGTGAGTGAGTTAGAAGAGTGAGATGAGACGAGTACCCCCTTATGCGTATATATATGATTTATATCTGCACCGTCGTTACCCTTTGCGTGTAGATGGGACTGAAGTGGGATGAGGGTGTGGTATGGTATACCTGCTTGGCTAAAGCCCTGCTGGACTTGAGGCTGAAGAAAGGTGATAAGATGATAATCGAGGGAGAGGTCTGGTCTTCCTAAATAGGCTGTACATATGAATCTCCAAATTATTTACGTATCTGTCGGTTGGTAGATGAGAATACGAATGGTTCTAGAAAGTCATGTGGCCAGCTATCGTTGTCTGTTTCTGAAATATGGTGACATGACCTATATATTGTCCATTTGCATGACAACATCTGGCAACCGCCCTAGGAGATCTCGACTTCCTCTGACCAAGGCCGTTAAGACTCGATTGAACCTATCGTAGTCTATGAATTCCACGTATCCTCATGAGATCAAAAGGAGATTGTGAGATATCCCCAACAAGGATGGGCCAGGCTCGTCAAGTTCATTATATCATATCATATCATAGTATTACAGCGGGCTCTTGTCCCGAAGCTGCTATAATAAACACAAAATACATAGCAACTGGCAATACGATGCCCGTCGCTTCCAAGATCCGCGATCAAGACTCCTCAGTCTCCCCTTTTCCATTCGGCAATAATAGTAACATCGACCGGAAGAACGTCAACCTTTCTCTTAGCCCCCATCCATGCTCCTGTTATGATCGGCCGAAGGTGAAGAAGCGACCGACCATGTTGCTAGCAAGGTTGCCTGCCACGCCGCTCGAGTACAATGCGCTACCGGCGAGGTTAGAGGCTTGGCTGAACTTGTCGCAGCGCGAGAAGGCGAGGCTGTTGGTGATGGTGAGGACGAGCGCGATGGCTGTTTTTGGGTTTCCCTATGTTAGCTTCTTTTCTTCTTTCTTCTCCTTGCTTCCCTCCTTCTTACAGGCAATCGTGTGAATAAAGACGAGAACGTACCGACAAGAGGCAACCACATGAGCTTGAAGCTAACAAGCGCGAAGATGGCGAGCGCAACCCAGAGAACAGGCTGCGCGTAGATGGCGAGCCAGAAGAAGCGGCTGTCGGTCGCGTTGATCTGGCGCGTCGCCGGGTCGCTGCTCTCGAAGACCCAGCGGCTGTCGCCCGTCGACGGGTCGACCTCGTTCCACCACCGCAGCCCGACGAGCCGCCGCCCCGCGATGTTCTTCAGGTAGTAGAAGTCGGCCGCTAGAAGCAGGATCGTGACGATGAAGATGAGGACCATGTTGTTGGTGAAGATCATGCCGAAGAGGTAGACTAGGAGGGATGCTATAGATGCATTAGCTTTATGTAGCCATGCTTGACTATGGCATGACGGTAGACATGGGAGGGCGAGTTAGGCACTTACAGATGCGGAATGCGAGGAAGGTGAGTAGCGTAATCGGATGTGAGCTGAGACGCCAGCTCAGCGAGCCGGGCGTATGTTGCGCTGATTCCATTCGGAGCGGATGCTTCTATTCTTTGGGTTTATATCATAAGAGAGGAAAAATCAATTGGACATTGCTTTTGTCGAGCTCTTGATATGCCCGTATAGGTTAGTTAGTCGAAGCTCGGTTGAAGCTACGGTAGCGGGATGTGGAAAGTACACCTGCGGCACCTGCATCTGCAGCTGTTTGACGCGGGCTGCGGCTTGCGTTGTTCCGACATGCTGTTATTTCTAGGAATCGGGTAGTGGCATAACTTTGGTTTCTTACATATGAGTATTATCCATGCATATATACAATGAATAGTAATAACGAGGTTTCTGCTTACATAATTCAACCGCGAGCAAACGACTGAGAATATTACTTTGATTTATGACAATTTATATGTGAATCCTACCTATTTAACCAACTACATACTTCTTCTCAATGGAAAGATATGCTCAACTTGTATATATGAGATAATCACAATTTTTAATAAGGGTAAGCTCTCACTTCATCTTCACGGCTGAGATCTAACCCCCTCTCAATCTGCTCCTGATGCTTCTTATCCAAATACTCCAATAACACGTCTCCATATCTCTCTTTTCCCTTATATCGGCTCACATCATCTCCCCAGCTCCTAATAGCACTCGCCAGTCGTCCGGGAACATAATCCTCCTCCGCAATCTCCGTAATCGGGTGGAAGTACGTGCGGATCGTGAACACGACACCCCCACTCTTCGGCAACCGCCGTAGCGTCTGCCTCTCAGAGCGGAAGTAATGGTGCTCGATCGCCTTATTCTTCTCCGCCGTATTCCAGCTCACATGCGCGCCGTCCTCAGACCCAATACTCCACGACCAAGCCAGGTCGTCATCCACCTGCATAAAATAATTATTCCGCGCTACTATCTCCTCGGGCTTGACCCGCCGGAAGAAGTTCGTCATGCCCTTCTCTAGCTTCTCCTTGAACTGCGGCACGTCCCCCGACGTGTGGATTTCGGATAGCGGCATCCCGATCTTGTCCTCCAGCCGCCAGAAGCCGGCGAGTAGGACGGCGCCGGCGAGCAGGTAGTACTGCGAGTCTGGCTTCTCGATCATGATGGCGAGGTCGTCTTGCACGAGTCGCGCGCATGTCTGCATCGGGTCCTCGGGAAGCGGTCGTGATACGATGTCAAAGCTCTCCCCGGACCATAGGTTGTCGATACCGACCGCTGTGCGCTTATAGAGCGACGGGTACCGCGCTGGTAAGTAGTCTACTAAATCCTCCAGGAGCTCGACTGCTGCGGGGTACGCCTCGGGGGCCGTCCTGCAGCACTTGTGGCCGCGCTCTTTAGTTCGCCGTGCTTTGTCCGCGTGATACCGTGGGTAATGGTTGTCCAACTCAATCCAGTCGACGTGCTTGATTGACCGGAGTCCCATGGTTACGTTGTACTTTGGCCCGTACCGGAACGGTCGATACGGCAGCGGTTTTGTGTGCTCGATCGACCAGTTCGGGTACGGATCCGGGCTGGGCATGCGGAAGTCCGATGGTACCCATTTGCCCCATTCGCGGCCTTGAGCTTTCGGGGTGCTACTCCCTGAGCTTGCCTTTTCGAGCGCTGGCGTGGTAGGTGTGGAGGGTCGCGCTGCGCCTTTGCTGAGTCTCCGTCTGCGTGCGATGTACATTATCATCGTGGAGAGGAGGAATAGGATGAGGGCAGCGGCATAGGCAGATTCCTTGAGATAGCCTTGGAAAGCCGATCCGTTCCAGTGTGTCTTGATTATGGAAACACATTCATGACTTGACTTCTGAAATCCTTCGTACGCCTGGCCGGCGCGCCTAGAGATTTCGTCCCGCGCCAAGTTAAGCATTGTTGAAGTCATGACGTTATAATAGCTAAGGAATGTTCTATTTTGCTAATGCACACAAGGTGATTGGAAAGTGCCAGGTTCGAGGGGGTTCGCATTCAGATATACGGCACACAGGACTAGAAGGCTGACCCCTTGCACCGTTCTCGGCCCTCTACATGCACCGCAATGATGGGAATGGGTTAGGGAACTAGCTAGACTACACCAAGAATCGCCTGGAGTGTAAGAGAGGCTCACAGGTGCCCATAAGTATTATCACATAGGGTGTGCTAGATGATACTGAAGGCAACCAATGTGGTAACTTGTGTTGCTATCCGTTACATGCGGGGAAACGTGTAAGGCTTGGAACTTGGACACCCACCCATCCAATTGGGAGCAATAGATGTGAAGATCTAGGATGGAGATATCTCGGGCTTGAGACTGAGTAGCTCACAAGATGATCTATTATGGCCGTTTTCGGCTGCATCACTAGCGGCGGTAGAGGAGATAAGGTTTGCGAGTCGAGATAGCAAGGCACCCGTCGCTTGGGGCATGATCCTATCAGATCTATCACGTATAGAGGTTAGGTAAGTAAGTAGAATAATTACAGGTTTAGAGATAGAAGACCTGGTGCATAGATATATGTGACGCGAATCCTTGCCACTACTGCGATAGGTGAGTTGAAGCTGTCCAGTAATGTTGTGCCCCTTTATCGCCTTCGAGATTTGGCGATAAGATATATACTTCATCCCCGCAAGTCTGTCTGGGCGTTATGTCATGTAGTATTTTTACTACACTGATATAGTTGAGAAGACTAGTTCCGTGTAGTCTTGCATTTTTGGAAGCTTCGATATTACGTAGGTATCTCTTAGGACCTGGCTATCCCGTGCTACCGTATGAAACTAGGAGTGCCTACCTGTTAATATAGAATTGAATAGTGCCCCCTTGACATGGATTTCTATGCCGAGTCTCCAGGGGGTAGCTCACATTGAACCCCCACTTTATCAATGGCGATGCGACTACCTTGTTCGACTCTGACAGCATGTGTAGTTCGGGGAGATTCTCGACCAGATTGAGCCTCGTCTTCCAGCAGCCTTTATGAAATTTGAGAAGGCTATTTGGAAGTTATTGTACCAGTATCCCATTTTCTTTTCATACGACATGTCAAAGCCACGGTCCCAGATCACTGTCTTTTCGAAAATACTTTAAGATTCCCCGAGGCTAGGGGTAAAATGCCCCTGCCTGGTTAATCAACTCCATGGAAGACGAAGCTAAAGCTCTTGGGATTGATGACGATAACCTAGCTACGGTGTAGTTTCATCTATATTTTGTGTGAGCCTCCGTCCGTAACCTCGATGTCTATCTCACTAACAACCCATCTCTCCTAGAAGCGTATCGCGATGAGACGGGGCCAGCATTTAGCTGCTGTCATGTGGCGCAGCCAGGATGGTGGGGAGAAAATGTTATTCCGCAGGGAGTTTGAAACTATCTACGCCGAAACCGTGGTATACATACATGAAGCTTCTTTGTCTACTATGTCTCAAGTAACCCTAGTTGGCGAAGCATCTGATGACGGCTAAGATTTGGTTAACCCTTTCCATATTTAAGACGTTGCTAACCGCTCGGAAGTCTATGCTATCTGACATGAGACGTTGCGGCTCTTCGGCTGGTCTGCCTCGGTCCGGTTAATCAACCAGGATACCATCATCGGCGACAAGCCAACGAGTAAGGGTAATCGGACCCCGATTCCATATACATGTACCTTTAGGTAGGTACCTAGCTGGCTAATTCATTTATTTTGAGGTAACACAACATAATCCGCCGTTTACATTTCTCAAGGTACTACCACATGCAAGGGGTGCACCCAAGGGGATTCTCTGCGTACTTATTGGCACCCCACCTCATCTAGATGTATGTTGGTTGGCGTCTTAAGCCCCCTGCCGCGAGGGGCCTTTGTCTAAGGCTGCCGGGGCGGAAATGGAAGTTCCTACTACTCTACCTACCTACAAATGCTCATTGAGCGAAATATCCGCAGCCTCACGTCGGAATGAGTAACGCCAAAGGGACGATTCTTGTCACCGGCGCTAATGGCGGCCTGGGGAGCGCCATCGTCAATCAACTTGCTTCCGAGCCTAAATTCGCTAACTACCACGGCCTCTATGCGGTTCGCGATGCGAAGTTAGCACCCTCCCTCGTTTCGACGTTCTCAAAGAACCCATCGCACTCTTACGATGTTATTTCCCTTGACCTAGCGAATCTTGACAGCGTTCGCCAAGCAGCTGAGTCTATTAACGCCCAAGTTGCAGCAGAGAGCATTCCGCCGATCCAGACTCTTATCCTCAATGCTGGATTCCAGGATTTCGGCAAGCAGGTGTGGACAGATTCTGATGGCCTCGACATGACATTCAGTGCGAATTACCTTGGTCACTGGCTGCTGACGCTACTCTTGCTCAAAAGCATGAATAAGGACTCTGGACGTATAGTTATTGTTGGAAGCCAGTCCCACGAGTAAGTCCTCACTCACTCAACAAGCCGTACTCTGTCCAAGCTGATGTGGCGTTTTGCCTGCTAGCCCATACGATAAACGGAATGAGGGCACTGGGGCATTTGACAATGAGAAATACAAGACCTTTGTGCATGACCCAGCCAGCTTTGAAGCAATAGCTAAGGGCACTTGGAGCTCGGCGCAAGAAGACCCTTCGTGGTGTAGCGGGTTCCGTCGTTACGGCGCGGCTAAGCTATTCCTAATCATGATGATCTACGAACTCCAACGCCGTATGGATCTCGATCCGGCCCTAAGCAACATCTGCATCCTAGGTGTCGACCCAGGCACTATGATGACCGGTCTGCAGCGCCATGCGTCCTGGTTCATCCGCGTCTTGATGTTCAAGATCATCTTTCCGATCATCGCATTTCTCATGCCAAACGGCCTCATACGAAGCACACAGAAGTCAGCGTCGCAAGTTCTCGCGGCCGCCTTCGAGACCAACCCCGAGTTTCCGAAGGCCTTGTACTATTTCGATGGGAAGCTTTTTGAGACCAGTGCTGAGTCTAAGGACCCGCGAAAGCGGGATGTCGTATGGAAGGAGAGTATCAAATATGCGCATTTGGAGCAAGGCGAAACGGTCTTGAGTCACTGGCAATGATTAAATCGTCGCCTTTGGACTAGACCGCGCCGCCTGTGCTAGGTAGAAAACCACTGTCGGCAAGCACCATGATGTACGATGATTATGCTACAGATTGGGTTTGGGTATTTAAAAACGGTGTATACTATGTTAATTTCTATGTAACTGGACATTTCTAAGGATTTAACCGTACTTAATAAGCCTTGTGTAAACTGCGGGAGCTTCTCCATGATGAAGCCAGGGCCACACTCCTCCTTGCATCACACCCTATTGTTCGTTTAACGATTGGCAAGACCAAGACTCTCAAGTCGAACCAACAGTACCATATGATCGCTGCCAAAATGCGTTAGCTTCCATAAGGTAGCACAAGACGGGAGCTAGAATAAAGGACGGCGGTTACTCGATTAACTTCTTACTTCTACTTCATTCATCACTCTAAGCCCGCACACATGCGATAAACCGCCTCCTCAGTTTATTTCGAGTAACCTCCCTGACTTCCTTTTACTACTAGGTATCTTCTAGAGAATAAATACCTATCCACCCATATCAACATGGACCCTGGGTATCTGGACAACACACCAGCCGTACCACCGCCTCAGGGACAAACATCCAATTTTACCAATCCCGAATCAAGATGTTACCAGTTAATCATCCCAATCGCCGTATATACTGCTCTTATCGTTATACTGGTATCCTTGCGTATCTATTCTCGACTGAGAATTACCCGTTCGTTCGGTGCGGATGACTGTAGGTTCTCTAAGCTGTCCTTTGCAATGACTTTCCCCGATCTGATTTTACTATCATAGGGCTCTGCATTGCTGCGACGGTTAGACTCCTCTTCACTGAGCGTAGACGCTTACTGGCATTGTATGTCTGATAGCGATGCTAATGTGCTGAACAACTCAGATTCTCACACTTTCCTACTCTTCCCTCATTCTCAAACGTACGTCTTTTATATACTAGACCCCAGTGATATAACAACCTTCGTCAGAGCATATTGAAGTAATGATATGCAGTTCTCTTTAGGCCCGGAGGCGGTATACTGGGAATCCATTTTTGGGATGTACCACTGTCACATTATATCGAGTACCAAAAGGTAAGACCCCAACCCCTAAAACAATTGAATATCGATTCTCAATCAGACCCAATTGTAGGGCTCTTTGGCCGACTCGGTTCTCATTCGTATTACCAACACCACAATTAAAGTAGCATTCTTTGCCTTCTATCTCCGATTATTCGGTCATGTCAAATACGTGAGATACATGATCTGGGTTGGTATGGCCGCAGTGATCACCTTTTGTGTGGTCTTTGTGGTCGTCGATCTCGTGGCATGCGCCCCTTGGCCAAGCGAACACGGGAATTGGCTCGCACCCTCTCTCCTAGACCGCTGCGATCGCATAGCAGTCGATCTAATCACCGCGGGGGCGTATTTCAGTGTCATCACCGACTTCTATATCTTGTTTATTCCGCTCCATCAAGTCCCGAAACTCGGTCTTTCTAGGAAGAGAAAGATAGGCGTTAGTCTAATCTTCCTCACGGGTCTAATGTAAGTTATCGGACTTTTTCTGGGGAGTATTCACTGACACTGTTATTAGGGCTGCTGGTGCTGGATTGACTAACCTGGTCATCCGCTCGA
The DNA here is from genome assembly GCA_023628415.1 of Hypoxylon sp. PDH2405. Lineage (NCBI taxonomy): Eukaryota > Fungi > Ascomycota > Sordariomycetes > Xylariales > Hypoxylaceae > Hypoxylon > Hypoxylon sp. PDH2405. The sequence continues at coordinate 41,636 of JAMAKT010000061.1, read as the reverse complement.
ATAAAAAGATTTTTGATCGATCGGACTTTACTTGGACCATCGTTCCTGTATATGCTACCAGGTGTGCACAGCTTCTATTCCCTTTTCCCAAACGAATTATGCCTTTAACATTGGACGTCGATACTAAAATGGTGCACAGTTTGACTGAGATCAATGTCGGTCTCTTATGCCACTCGCTACCGGTCGTTTTCGTCCTCTTTGTGGGCCGCTTTTCAAACCGTAGTAAGTCTGTGGGCTCTTGGATTAGAGAAGGGCGTAGTCATCGGCAGGGTGCGGGCGAGAGTACTTCGAATCTTGCACCAGATAACGCGGCGCCACATGGTTCTACCAATTAAGATCGCTGTAATCTCGTGTTTTGTCTTCGTTGCTAAAGATAAGAACAACTTGGGACTTGCTTTGATAGCCATGGAGCTGAAACCCTCTACTTAACTACTTCGCAGAGGCATTTTGAAGAAACTAGCTAGGTCATCAGCGGCAATGACATCACTTACATCATATCTCGTAAGAGTTATTTGATCCGTGTGCGCCTTTCGGATGATGCAACATGTATACCTATTTATGTTCTAAGTCTGCCTTCTCCTAACAACGTTACCCTTAATACCAATCATGTTTACTCGACATCATATGTCGCATTAGAAGGGAATAGTTACTTGACCACGATTCTCTTGTCATAACACACCGTCAGGGGCCACGGTCATCCACCAGCTGCGAGTTGCAGCCTGGACATCTCCATGTAAGCTCGTGCTGATCTGAGTTCCTCCCCTGAACCACTTCTTAACGCATGACACGTGGGACACTCTCCAACATAAACTCTTCTTGTAACAGTAGTGACCCATGAGCCGGGCTCGCAACAACAAACCACAAATGCTCCTTGTGACGTCATCGAAGCACCCTTCGTGGATCAGGTAGGTACCTATATCAATGCTTCGCCGTTGTCGTCATTATACTAGACGTCAACACCGTCGGTCTTGATTCCGTCTGGATACACATGTCGCCAGAAATCGGGGATCTTCTCGTGTCCTGGCTGCTGCATAAGCCAACATAGTCCTATGTCAACAGGGCTTCTGCGATCTGCTTTGGCAGGATGCCAAATGCTGCTGTTTCGTCGCCGTAGACTCGTATTGCTTCGAGCGCGTGTCGACAGGGGAGTCCGAATTTCTGGTCCTCCTGAAGTCTGGCGGGGTCCCAGCCAATTTTCTCACCGATTGCCTTGATTGTCGACAGACACTTCATTTGAAGTATGGATGCGTTCTCGCACTTCACTCCTTCTTTGCCGACGAGTTTTTCGATACTCGGTCACTAGACAGACTACTTCCCCGTACGATATATGTGTATCTGCGTATAGCGCTGAGTATCTTTACTTGGTGATTAAATAGCAAAAGCAGGAAACCCGGAGAAATACCAATGAACAACTTTGATCCCTCTGGGAATCGGTCCCATTTCGCTTCCGATATATAACGGCGTCATTCCTCCCAAGATTGGGACTCATCAACTGTCTGCTGTCTTGAGGCTGTATTTCAAGATACCTCGGGTCAAATTATTTAATCTGAAAGGTTGGCGATGCATTCAAAGGAGCCAGTGGAGCGAAATTGTTATAAACCCCTAAAGCTACTCCACGAGCACCGTACAGCAGGATGGGTGGCACCAAGACATGGAGCGGTCTCTGTTTGTGGTTGTCCTTGTTAATCTTATGTTAGCGCGAAAACTTAGGTATACTGCGCAGATGCAATTGGGGCCATTTACTTGGTACCTCTCGTTGCGTACGCTGAAAGTGGGTTCTGGCAATGGTTGTTGTGCTCTGTCGAGGTAGTTACGGTGGCCAAGAATATGCCGCGTATTCATTTCGGAGTGCGGCGTCCAACTCCTCAATCGTCAGGCCAAAGCGCGGCGGAGATAAGCTCTCGAACACTCTCTTGTGTGCGCTGTTCTGGTCTTGTTTCGATGTACGAGACTGTGATCTCCCCTGTCTTCGTTCGGGTCATAGTTTTAAGTGAACTGTGAGTTAACCTTGGTATCGTGTCTCCGGGTCGACCGTCGGGAGTTGGGAATCTGTACTTGGAGACGACGGATGGTGTCTGTGTAGTAGTCGTCGTCGTCGTCCCGGGCGCTTGCGGTTGCGGCTTCGCTTGGCTGGACCGCCATTAGTGAATGCTCGTCGTGCATCCCGGTACAGCTATACGTACCTAGAGAATATGGGCAATTGTCGAAGAGTGTCTATCTTCCCCCTGGCTTGTCCTCAAAGCCAGTGGCAGAATCTCTGAATATCTTCAAATCCAGTGCACATATCAGCTACCTTCGATTCTTCTGGTGTTCTACGGAGGCATCTCGCTGGCTTTGCATTCGAGTCTTCACCAGGTCGATAGGTCAGACCATGAAGGTGCCTGAAAGACTACCTAAGTAGCGACATCTAACGCAAAGCTGTAGGTTGGCTTAACGACCTAGAGGAAAAGCCATTCTGTGTTGTAGTCTTTACCTACTCGTCAGGGACATCACGTCTGAAGAGGGTTGATATCAATCCTTAGACTTGGGGTACGCTTCACAATCTGCTTTTGTAGCTTCACCTAGATTCTTCAATACGCGTGAGTATAGTATGAGTGCTGACCCTTTTGAGAGTTCGTTGCCAACAAGGCCCTCCTCTTTCAGGAGCGTGATGTACTCCTTGGCCAGGCCGAGATACTCGTCGGCGCCTTGGAAGAGTTTGTCAAAATCGTCACTGTCAGTGAAGTAATCGACCTCGGCAAAAAGGTCGCCGATTCGCTCGCGTCTCGTATCTCGGATATCCTTGTCAGGGCCTTCGCACGCGACGCAATCGCGCACGAAGATGCAATGCTTCGGACTTTTTGGTAATGGCTGATCTTCTCCAGTACCCTTTAAAAGAAATTCTGAGACTGGTAAAAGCCCAAGGAGCAATCCCTCGCGCTACTTGGCTCCAAGTTGGCTAAGTCAGAATGTGCTTCGAATATATATTCTGCCGAGATGTCTGTCAGAAAGGCAATGGCTCGTGGTAGGTAGGTAGAAATCAGCTCTTAGAGTCCTACCTAACGAACTTCACTGATCCCTTGGTCATTCATTCGTTGTTAACCCCCCTTGATTATCGGGACGGTTGCTAATTTCCGCCTGATGGGCGGTGCGGTGATTGCTCCAATAACTATCAACTGGAAGCCCTTGGTATTTTGCTTCCTTGATGATTGTGACGTCGTCATTCTCAAGCACGCTGTTCGAAGCAAGCTTTTGCATCTGCTGGACGCCATGATCCTCCTGGGTCGCCCTTGTCTATGTCGTGGACGGCACCGACAATCTCAGTGACCCAGTCACCGTCGCCGGGATAGACGGGTAAATACTGATTCTCGTGGTTCATTCTAATGAAACCATAGTAATGGTCTTGGAATGCGTGGTGCAACGCAGCATCATATTTAGGAGCTTGGTTGCTCCGTAATTTGAGCCGTGCAGAAGCTCGAGGATTCTTCGCGATTGAGCTGAGATCGCGGTATTCGTAGGCCTTCTTTCCTTGTAGGTATGATTACGGCGTGCGATAAGAACCTCTTGAAAGATGAGTGATTGGGATCCGGCTCCCGAAAAGGCGCCACAACGGTGTCCTTGTCGTTGTTGTTGCCTTCGCCTGTGGAAGTGCCACTGGCTGCCGCTGCTTTTCTAGTCAGCCATACTCGGCGAAAGGCATCAGGTTGGCGAAAGGGATGGGGAGCGTGGCGTCGGCAAAGGGTAGTAAAGAGAACAATAATAATAGATCTAGAGCTAAAAGTGCGATGAGTGTTTGAGAGGAAGAATCATGCCTGGAAAGAGATATCAGTGCAAATAGCAATATAGCGGCCATTGCATCGTTCGTACCTGCTAGAAGACTCGCTTGGTGCCGAAGGCTTTGCGGTAGAATTTTCCCCAATCATCGTTGGCGGTGAGCTTGGTGGCTCACCCCAGGGCTTCCATGAGAATAGGGGTAATGAAGCCTCTGTGTGCATAGTCTTAAAGAGCTTATTCTTTGGACGAGTCGTAGGTCTACGGCTTCAAGTGGCCAATATACCCTTCGTTTCGGACGGCCTTCTGAAGCAGTCCAGCATACCGTTGTGGGTGTCTGCACCGGTTCTCTTGCCCGTTCATAGTGGTCTGTTGGATTGTTCGACAGTGTTCTGACAGCCCCCAAGAAAGAGTGAGAAGTTGACGATGACGAGATGGAAGCCAAGAAAGAGTGTGAAACCTTTGTCAAAGGTTAAGCGCTTGCCACACTCTTCGCAGTTCTCTGTCGACTGGGCAGAGGAACCAAGTCCCCTTTCTTCTCTCTATGTGGTGACCGTCGCATTAGGGGTATCAAAGATGCTCGGGTGAATGGCGTTTCTGCTCCTCGCGAACAATGGCTTTAGAAACTTCTTCCTCGCCTACACTCTATGCTTCACACAAGAGGATTTTGATGTCAGCCGGCGGTACCTGTTTCAGTCTCTCCAGGCCTTGTTCGCGATCTGGCCAGGTCTTGTAGGCTTTGAAATTAGAGAACGGCAGTGCATAAGTAAAATGGCCCTATCTTGTCTATCGAAACGGTCGTTGCAGACATCCATCCATGATTGCTATGAAGGCGTCGGCAATGATGCTGACGGAGACACGGTTGGTACTGGCAGGCGGGTGGACGGCGATGGCCCTCCAGCAGTTGATGATGAAGCATTCACAATTGGTGCTGAATGAAATAGTGGGCGATGATAGCACATTGGCAGCGGGAGGTCAATATTTTTGGTGACTCTCTCCTTGCTCGAAGGTGGACGAATTAATCCACCACTCATGAAAATCATAATTATCGTCTAAGAAATACGTTGTGCCTCTTGGTACCGTATGTAAGCCTTTCAATAAAGACAGGGGTTAGACCAAACAGGTGAAGTCGAAGTGAAGTAGGTCCATTTCTTAGCCTTCGACCGACGACATTTCCGCTGTTCGGCAATGTGTAGATGGGGATTTCAGCTCGGTACAATTCGGAAGGATCATCCGAGTAGTTGTACGAGATCTCAGTTGGCGACGCAGTGCACGCGCGCAAGCAGTTGGTGGGGAGTAATCTAGATTAGATATTTGTTAATAAGAGTTAGGTGCACTACGAAAGGAGATATTACATACCTCTCTTCGTCAAGGACAGCATTGATGACAGAGCTCTTCCCCTTACGGCAAGTAGCGGTTTGTCATATACTACTCCAACCGATACGGTCAGGGGAGGAAAGGGGGAAAATTTGACAAGGCTGTGGCTGGGGAAATCGTCGTCCTTGGTGACGCTGCTGTTGCATAGGGGGAGACCTAGGGTTGGGGACGGTAAGCCCCGCCGGGGAGCTAGTGGTGCTGTCGCCAATGTATTGAGAATTGCCGGGCATATAAGAAGACGACATCATTTTCTTTATCCCATGACCAAGTGGTGGGGCATCAACCGATGTTCCCCCCGTCATTGTGAGTCGAGAATGACCTTCGTGAAAGTATCGAGCGAGCCCAAAAGATCGTTGTAGAATGTGGCATTCTGTAATACCATTAGTCACTACATTTGTGCTTGAATCAACTTGGAAACTTACGTAGTTTCGTTTAGGCCGACCCAGCCTTGCTTGTATATCTTCTTGCTCTCTCTGCCACTCGATAGTGGCGGCAGGCAAGGATCTCCCCTCTTTCAATCCACCAACGTTATGAACCCTGGCATCCGCCTGGATCTTCCGTGATCTTATGGCTTGATTAACTTGTTGCCCGCCTACCTTGGGTTCAAGCTTCATTGTAATTGGCAATGATGGAATAGTATGTGTGGTTTGACTCTGGGTTCGCTACCCCCAGAGAACTATACGGGCTTTGTTGCAGGCTTCGCAGATGTGGTTGTCGGCTGATTGGCGATGAGGCCCTGGATTTTTTTTTTGGCGTTTTGAGCTATCATTGTTTTGAAGGTCCGCCATCGCTTTCGTATTGTTATCGGACTTAGGGGAAAGTTGGGCGGCTTCGCCATTGTGTACCCCTATATTGGCCACCATCTCAGTGCCGTGGACATAGATTTCGGACATGCCATCCACAGCCGCGGATTCTGCTCCTTCATGTTCATTAATTGCTGCAATTTCGTCATGGGCATCTCTTGGACTCACTAACACTGTGTAATGATTGTGATTCAGTAGTCCGAGGTGGTATTGAAGTTCTTGGCCGGGCCCTTGTCATCGAGGGCGCTTCGAGCTGTCAACAAGTGCGCCTGTTGATTCGCACACAATCTCTTCCAAGCGTCGTCAATGTCACCAATTTTAGTCATGATGGCGTCAACTAAATTTGCCTCTGTAAGTTAATTAAGGGATCAGTCTACCTAAACACACGATAATAATTAGGTCGTTCAAGGGAGACTTACGCGGCATCGTTCACTCCGTTCTCAGCTTGGGATGGCTTCATCTCGCGATCTCTGCGGATTGTCCGTGGGATACCACGTTCTCTGATTTGTGTAGTTGGATAGAATATATAGGATTACAGCTCTTGGGCTTTTTAGGGTCTGAAAGTATCAATTCCTGCACCAGAAAGGTTTGTAAAGCATCTAGATAGTTCGAGCGCGCGATACGAACAAGCGAGAACCGAGTACTAGGAAAGCTAGGTAGGTATACTATGTTGGTATTTCGTACTATTCAGCCATAGGTCGTTAGCAGGCTTCCCACTTGAGAATAACGCAGGAGGCCTATTTAATAGCCAAACGACTTACCGTAAGACGTGAGCCTTAGAGTTATATCCACGAATACTTCGAACCAGAAGCCAGGAGTCTAGCTTGGTTGAAACCTAGTCGAAATAGATCGATATTAGCGATAGAGATAAAAGGAGGGAGAAGATGGTGCTTTTGGGGACATGGGAAATTGTATTTGTCGATACCTACCTTAGAGATTTGCCGTTCCATTTTCTTGGTTGGGGTCAAATGCCGTGTTGTCTTCCTCCGCTGCGTTTTCTTGGTCCATTTCCCAATGAATTTCAAACTGAGCTTCTGGTACGCACGACTACTGACATAGAGCACGGGCAAGCTACGCGTGACTTCGTTGTAGCTGCGGAGGTCTTGGTCGGGGTTAAACGTCGTGTCGTCTTCTTCCGCTGCGTTTTCTTGGTCAAGCCTAGATCGTTAACCAAGGGAGTTTTGCACGGAATCTAGTAATATAGGTACTTACTCTCTGATTCCCATTGCGAAATCCTGCTTGATCGCACGGCGGGAATAATCATTGCGTCCTTGGATACAGTGAGCTTTGATTTTAGCAAGGATCACTTGTCGCTCGTTGTAACCAAGGACGCAATGATTATTCCCGCACGGATCGCTTGTCGCTCAGCCTCCGTCTATGCCATCTAGGTCATTACCAACACCTATAGTAGGGAATATCGGCTGCTGTGACCGGTGTTGTAAGCTGATAGGCTAGTGCTTCTGGATGATATGCAAGCATCCAGTACGGTGGGTGAGCTTCAAGGGAGAAATTCTGTAGTAGGCCATGGTAGTCTTGGTGAGATACCTATAGGCAGGCAGAATCCTCTTGGTAGGAGTGTCAGATAGAGGATTGATTTAATGTTGGCAAAGCATAGGTAACTATTAAAAGAGGGAGAAGGGGATGAAGCCCGTAGATCTCGAGCGTGACGAGGATTGTGCTGGAAGAGGGCTGTTCTTCGTGTAAGATATAGAGGAACTTCAATGAAATATCGCCCAGAAAGGATTGAATGCCTCTTGGGGAGAATGGGAAGGGAGGAAACGTGAGGATAGAAGTGGACCTAAAGGGTCAGTTCTCAGGCTAAGTCAAAGTAGGAAAGAAAGACAAAAAGGGGAAAAGACAAACGAAGTAGGAGCTACATACCTCTTAACATTGTCATTCCCTCTTGTTTCTACCCTTTCCTTCCTTGAGTATCTATAACCTATGTAAGTTTAGAAAAAGAGGGATGTGCATCAAATAACATACTTAACCTAAGATGTAAATGTACCCAATTAAGATATGTTCTTCAAAGTACCTAATAGAGAAATCGAAGGACCGTGTTTCAACGAATACTTTTTTGGAATAATAGAGATAATTGGAGTATATAAGGCACCAAATGATCTTTCATTTGGTCAATCTTAGAGAAATACGTCTGCAGAGTGAGGTGTGAAGTTACGAATGTTGGACAAGATCAGGAGAAAAGGGCTCAAATCTTAAATATAGCCCCTGCAGCCAGATCGTATTTTGTACAGGATACTTTACTATAGTACCTTACTATGGTACCTTCCGAATTCCCTTGTATGGGAGGCTAGAAATGGCGAGAGCGCTATTAACAGACGTAGAATTAGCAAATACGCATATGTCGGTCTATGGGTAGGCACTTCCTAATTGCCAGCAAGTATTAATTGCGGAGGCATCGCACTTCAGGCCCTAAAGTATATATAGCCCTCACTATACGACTTTCTCTGCTCCTCGGTCCGCAATCTGTGGGCCGGATACTGCTGCCTAGTTCGGAGCATGCCACGAGCCAAAATTAGGCTCCGCCTCGGAACCCGGATCTGGTTCCTTTTTTCCCTGGAGCTTCTAGTAAAGATCGGGCTGGCGGGTGCTCGGCACGGTGGCGGTTCCGGGTTGTGCAGTGAGAATTAAACTGGGTAGAGTACCTACATTGTAATTGTAATAAGCTAGGTACATACCTATCCAATCTAGAATAAGATCATGGAATAACATGAGGGAGACTATTGAACGCCGTCAAACGTATAACATTTATTAATAATGATGAAAGAACTATGAAGTGATAATGCGTGGGCATCTTATGTATAAAATCACAGGAGTCGATGCTGTGAGTCGATGCTGTGAGTCGATGCTGTGAGTCGATGCTGTGAGTCGATGCTGTGAGTCGATGCTGTGAGTCGGTGCTGTAAGTCGATGCTATGATCCTTTGGCTGTGACGTATGTATGGTATGCATAGCCCCTCTTTGTATATTTGCCTCTTCCAAGGTTTTTTGATGGGTTATGGCTAGGTATAGATGTAGTATGTTCCTCCTAGGTACCTAGCATATACGTTATTAGCTACCTAGGTAGTCGACCACTGTGTGGAATGCACCTGAGGCTTCTTAGAACACCATTGTGCTTCGGCAATTTTTCTGCATTTTTATATCATAATAGATGAAGAAATATCCCGAAGAAATGGAAAAGAATTATTTGAGATAGTGAAGTATTCAACATTGAGAAAAAAAGGGATGATTATGTGACGGGTTGGTATATACCTTGGGTAGGTACTTACCTAGGTTACCTAAGGGAGGTTGTTGTGAAAACCAATTTACTATTTGCGGATATTGTGATAGCTATCACATGTACGATCAGGGTAGAATGGACTCACACTTGCCTTAGCTCCCAAGAATACAATATATTTTGCCATGGCGGGAATGCCAGAGAAGATGTATTGCTCTTCCTTCATTCAGGGGATAAAAGTGGGACCACACCAAGCCACATGTCCACTGCCCCTTATACGAGGCACCCAGTAATCTCCAAGGTTAGAAGGGTTATAAGCTACAGATTAGCAACTGTTTTAGCCCTGATAATCTTTTGGACCGGAATTATACGCCTCTTTCGTTACCTAAGGTACCTAGGTATACTTGAATAAAATGCTGGCCTAACTTGATTATTTGTTAGCGAAACCTCATATACCCCTTCCAATAGGCCACGTCACTCACTCCTGATTGAGTGATTGATGAGTTATAGAGGCAGTTGCATGACTGAACCTTCGCGCTTAAGGGGCCGCAGTGGGAAAAGGAGAGACGTTATTGTATGAGTCTGGGTCAGAACGAGGCGACCGTTGGGTAATACCCTCTTCTCTATTGTCTAAATTGGAGATATTAGGTTTCCTGATTTATTGTACAATCCACATGGCACCAGTTATCTCGACGTGAAATACGAAGATAAGAGGAGATATGACACTACAAATGTACAAGAATTTGAGAGTTCTCTTCTTATGCGGCTCACTATATAAAAGAATGATATAGCTGTTTACGCATAGAGTGCGTGCTAGCTCAATGCTGTAATTACGAAGCTGTGTGGAAATATTGCCGGTATCTACCGGCAGTATGGTTGGGTTACCGTTATGATTCAGCACCTAATTTAGAAAAGAGTTCTAAGGTTATGCCCTATAGCCCTTATAGCTGGGCCGAGGCAGTGGACTGTAGCGCTACAGCCACTGTTAATTACGACGAGCACTAGCTAATGGAAGTGGGTCTACAGAAGTATACAGCAATTAAGCGATGTTAGGATTTCAACCAATGTTACAAGACGATAAAGCTAGAAGAATATTAGCACCCGAATCCTTCTGGGAAAATGAGCATATGGCTACTATAATAATGTGGTCACTCGATTACCTTATTAGTTTTTCCCGGCGATGGCTCTGTGAGATTTTCATGCCAACGGGTAAGTGTGTTAGGGTGCTAGGCCGAACAAAAACACCTTACAACCCATCTTCGTCAAATTTTTGTGTTGTACAAATGATTATGACATAGCATCATTTATAATTTAGGCCTTAACCGCATTGTGACATGTTGCCTAGTCAGTGCGGTCGTTAGCTAGAGAAGGATTGAGCTGTTAACACTAGTTTGGAGTGGGAAATCCACTGAGTGATATTTCGGGCGAGAATGCTGGTCGGAGCCCCTGTTCAGAGCCGCCGAAGTTGTGAAGAACTCTCTGAAATATTATGCACCATAATGACTTTTTTTTCAATCTCCTACATCCAAGCAGGGGATCTATAGTTCGGACACATTTAGGTAAATGTGAGGGGTACAGCATTTTTATAAATTTCTAGTTATCACAGTACCGAAACTATCAATACTACTGGGCTCCTATATTATCAGTGATGCTCCAATACGGACGTATAGGTAGGAAGTTGGAAGTACAGATAAGCTTTTAGTTTCCCAGATCCCGATCGAAAAGCGGCCAGCCAAGTCCAAAGGAGCAGGGATGCTAAGCACTAATCGCCATCCCCATCCCTAGTAGGTACTGGGGGTGCTAACACTATCTAGCTGGAGATCTAAGGTAGGGCTGGACCCGTCCTGAAGATGGTAGTAATTGGCGTCTTGGTCTTATTTAGTGGACATGCAGGCTTGTTACATTGACGCGTATAGCGTGACCTAGTTCCGTCATGTTGGAGAACCGTTGTCGCTCTACAGTATTTAATTCTAATATCGTAATTGAGAGAAATCAATTACTATGTTTCGTGGGGTTGTCATTATGCCTTTAATATTGCAGAGCATCCATTTTCTCTGCTCTGGGGCTCCACAGCCAAGTGAGCGACGAGCGGCGTGTGCCTTGAGAGATTTCTCTTAGGAAGATCAATTATACCTCTAAAATCACGAGAAACTAATATACGGCTAGAAAGAAAACTTTGTGGGTTGACACAGCAAAGGATGCTAAGCATTTTAGAAGGCGGATGACCCACTTAGAAGAAAAGGGGGCTAAAAATTATATCAGGGCATTTGTAAGGTCCTAATATATAGGGCGCCTTTCACCCTTGACCCCAATGGGGGTATGGAAGCTTTTATAGTCATTGAAACCTAGTATTTACATCAATGGACGTTTCAGTGTACGTTGGTTGGCGTTTCGGTGTCACCATTTCGGAAGCTGGGTAGCGAAAGTTCTTCACAGTGCTAGGAGACAAGCTATTTTCTGTAGCATACAATGGAATTATTACATATATCCCACTCGAGTCATGGGTGTATGATGAGTGCCCTTTTTGACGGACCAACATAGTCCATTGTTTGTATAGGTATGGAAGAATTAGGTACTCACAAGGCAATGTCACCAGTCAAAGACTGAAAGGGACGAGAATAAAGATTGCCAAACAATAGAACCTGTGGAATCTAAGAGAAGCCTAGCTTTATAGTGTATTCCCGACATTTTGATTTCTTTGGTGACCTACTACCTCACCTACTACCTCCTACGTTGAGAATCCATCTTGATATTCTCCACTGACTATAAATAAGGCATGGTCCCTAGGTAGGACTTCTCTAGTAAACTCCATATACCCACACACGTTATTAACTAGTCGTCCTGAACTTTTTCGAGGAAGATTAACATCTTCCACCGACGCCAAAGCTAGTAGGTATTTCGTATTAAAGGGCGGAAATTTTGACTATTGAGCCGTCCCTAGCCGTAAAATTATCATCGGACCTAGCTCTAGGTGGTCGTGCCTAATCCGAGTCAATCAGGATGTTTTGTCACCAAGACCAATCAATTTTCTTCCGACTTCCATTAGAACTACGGGAGGAAGTCTACCAATACTGTCAATATGAGTACATGGGACGTAGGGAACTAAACTTCGCCGGGGAATCCTTGGATGCTACCATGGAGCTCCGGTGTCAGATTTCCAATCCCCCAGTGCTTCTTCAGACCTGCAAGAGAATTAAGGAAGAAGCTGAACCGTGGCTGTATCGACACATACACGTTGAATACAGCGATTATGGCTGGCGGCATTTTGTATGGATGTACATACATGCTGTCGGTAGACCCAATCTAAACAGAGTTAGAACGGTCACACTGCGCTTCGAAGATGTTGTGAAGAAGCCGGTCTTGATGTTCGAGATGGCAGAGCACATCGTCGATCACGCTCCCGAGTTGCGAACACTGGAGATTACGTGGGAGGAAATGGTTTACTGCCCACTAGGGAAAGTCACAGGGTTCGAGAATTTCGAGGACAACACAGAGCCTTGGTTTCCTATCTTGGCTAAGGCTAGAAATTTGAAGACCTTGAAGCTGAATAGAATTCGGCAGGAGTGGGCAGCGGAAATTGAGAAATATCTTAAAGAATGCAAGCCAGAGGTCAAGTTAGAAGTCAAACTGTACGATCCAAAGACGTCGATGTGGGCTAACTGGGCCGAGACGACAGCGGACCAACAAAGTTCTTCCCCTTCCTCTTCCCTCTTTATTGCGTAACGGACTTGTGAGGCTGATAAATCCTCATTCAATTCCTAGATAGATGTCTAAGTAGCTGCTCTGGAAGGTAAGTAGTAATTTCATATTGATAGGTAGATTCATCCCAACTTATGGCATAGGGAACGAAATGTGTCGGTAATTATCAACGTGAATAAAAAGTACGGGTAGTTTGAAATAGCGTTGAAATGCCCTTGCGGCAGATAGTGTGATTTTTTGGCCTATTCGCACATGAGCCACTTTAGGTATGTATGTGTACCTAGGTACATGTATGTATTTGTTGAATGCCGTGGCTGAATGTGGCATTTCTTGGCTTGTAGGGCGGACTTTGGGGGAGGAACTTGGAAGTGCCCCACATTCTGAAATCGCGCTACCCGTTGCAAATGCCAGCCGCGTCGCCGTTTCCAACATTTCGCTACTCGGAACTTGTCAATTGCGTGCGCATCGAAACTTGCCGCCTGTCATCATCGGCAGTCGTCGTTGATCAACTTATACTTATCATATATCCTTCATCGCCTCTGATTGGCCTCGAAAATGCCTCGACGTCCTGGTCGCGCGGCCGCTAAGCGCGCTGCTGCGAAGCTCGGTAAGTTTTTTATCAAATCCGAATCGAACCTTTTGTTGCGCGCACCAGAGATACCCAGGCTCGTTTCATGCGCCAATGACTTTGTCGCATTCCAAGACCACTCAGCTAATATTCCAATTCGTAACTTAGAAAGCACCCCGCGAGCTCTTGAAGAGATTGAGGATGAGGCCATGCCCGACGTCGGCGCATCAGATGCTGAGCAGCAAGCTGAACCCGAACAGCAAGACAACGAGGAAGAGTCTGGCGTAGAACCCGAGGAAAACCAAGAATCCGATGGCCCCTCTGCCAAATCCCCGACACCTCCACCCCAACCGATCCGAAAGCGACGCCTCGGCCGTCCTCCCAAGAACCGACCTCCTGACTGGGACACTCTACCGATCGAGACTCCTCACCGTGATCCGAATGACCCACCCCGACGACGTGGTCGCGGAGGTTGGAGAGGCAGAGGTGGCCGGAAGGGAGCTTCTTATCAACCTACTCAGCAAACAATCGACAAAGAAGGCAATATGATGGATATCGTCGATGACGAGGTCGCATTACCAGAGGATCCCGAAGGAGAGACCAAGGTCGATAAACTAGGAAACTTGCAAGGCGGTCGCGAGTACCGTTGTCGAACATTCACTGTTGCCGGCCGCGGAGATCGTCTGTACATGTTATCGACCGAACCTGCCCGTTGTGTGGGATTCAGAGATTCCTACCTTTTCTTCACCAAACACAAGCGACTTTACAAGATCATTGTGGATGATGACGAGAAGCGCGACATGATCGAACGCGAAATCATCCCCCATTCCTACAAGGGCCGTGCGATAGGAATCGTTACGGCTCGTTCGGTATTCCGGGAGTTTGGCGCGTTGATCATTGTAGGCGGCAAGCGAATCATCGACGATTACGAGGTTGCCAAGGCTCGGGCTGAAGGTGTTGTAGAGGGTGAGCTTGCCGATCCCAACGACAAGTTCGTCGAGGGCGAGGAGTACAACAAGAATCAGTATGTCGCTTGGCATGGTGCGAGCGCTGTCTATCACTCGGGAGCGCCTTCTGTTCCCATGCAGAATGGCAAGGTGGATATCAAGAAGAGACGAGTGAATGTCACTGATGTCAACTGGCAATTAGAGCATGCCCGTGAAGCGAGGTACGTTGCGCATTCGCTGCTACTGACCCAAAACTAACCAACCGTTTCTCTAGCCGTTTCAATGCTGAGATTGGCGCTATTCGACGACAGAATCTGTCCGGAGTCTACGACGTCCATACCAACATGATGTTATATCCTGCGACCATGCAACCCACGCATGCGAGATTCGAGCAGGTTACAGATTCGACCGCCCCAACCGGTAGCGCTCGCTTCCCTCCTCTAGACCCGAAAATCCCACGGAACTTCAAGGTTATCGATACGTACATGGAGATTCCCCCTGCTGGTCTCTCGTCCGCCGTATACGAAGACCGCGAAGCACCTAGCTTCTTGGCCGAGTTCCAGGGTCTGGGCGCTGTGCCAAAGGACATATTAGACGAGCTCCCTCCTGAATGTCGAAAGGCATTCGAAGACGCTGTTGACAAGGAGAACTCCTGGAAGGCGAAATGGGGGCCTGAATCAGTCATGGCTCATCGAAGACCCCCCATTATCGATGCAGCCATTGTTCCTTACAGTAGAATCTAGGGACATGTCATCTGAGGTCCTTGTTACGATCACGAAGATATTGACATAAGGCATAATGCTTTCAATTAATACCTGCAAATTACCAAGTTTCCACTTGTCGCATCGACCTAATTGGATGGTCAGCCTGCAGAGCGTTAGCTGTGGAAAGGGAGCTACGCGCAGGCAGGTTTTCACTGTTTACTCATGCGCGAGCATGGCGTCGGCATGTACAATAAACGATTAAGGCGTTGCTGGTTGCAGAAAGGGATAATAACATGGTGTAACCCTGTTGATACCATGGACAGGGCCAGCTCTTTTAGGTGCCTATGATAAGGCTGGCATTAGTTGCTGTTTAGGTGTTCGTATGGCCGGGAACACCAATAGATGGGATGACTTCTCCCTAGGGGTATCAATGATAATTAACTTCTTTTAGATGCCTAACATGTTTGCCCGAGCTTATCAGGGCTGTTGTGTCATGTTTCCATTTATTATTTGCCTGAAGTTGTCATGCTGCAGGCTCCGGCAGCCTCCTATGCATGCTGCTGCCGATCAAGCTGCGCGTAGTTGAGTGTATTTACCTACCGATAAGCCTATGCGAGGATACCGTACAACCCGAGGCCCCTCCGTGATACCTACCTCCTAGTAGGTACCTAATTATGTCAGGTCCCCGTGGGCCGCTTTCCGCATCTAAGTCTGACAGTGATGAACGCGCGACATGGGAAGCTTTCTATTTTTGGGCGACAACAAAACCTGTGTTGATTCAATCGATAGGATTATAATCCTTGGCATCCTGGATAT
This sequence comes from Hypoxylon sp. PDH2405, assembly GCA_023628415.1. Classification (NCBI taxonomy): domain Eukaryota; kingdom Fungi; phylum Ascomycota; class Sordariomycetes; order Xylariales; family Hypoxylaceae; genus Hypoxylon; species Hypoxylon sp. PDH2405. Next base: position 25,741 of record JAMAKT010000061.1, on the reverse strand, counting down.
AAGGTCTAATTGTGGTCACCTATCGTGGTGCTTCGGCCAATCAATATAAGGGCGGGCTGAAGCAGTGTGTGCCATGCGAACAACAACAACAACCGAAGTAAATTGGCATAACAGAGAAATATCCATGATGTTGTGTGTGTACGTGATGCGATATAACATAGTCCTTCTACGATGTTTGTTTTTACGACGTGAACCGATTGCGGGACATCTCGCATGCAAAGAACGCCTTAGGCTGACGCCTGAGAAGGCTCTATGTCCTATATATCTACCTACATAAGCCTCTATCCTGTTTTCAGCTTCTTCTCCCTATACATCGTCGCCTACAATATTCCTTAGAAGATTAACACAGCATTAAACGAACCAACTCCAACTGTAATGGCTGAAGCTTACAAGAATCAAGCAACCCGCCCTGATGACGAGCTGAAAGCTGCCCGTCTCGCGCGTGCCAAGTCTCCGATCGAGACTCAGCTTATTGACAGTCGTCATGTCCGGGACCCAATGCATCTCGTGCTGCTTCTGAATGACGAGTACGGGAATGGAAACTACGAAGTAGAGGTAGGTAAATATCGGTCCATCTTTCTCCTCATCCATACCTAGGTACCTGAGTCACCATGTTTAGAGCTTTATTAGAAGAGTTGAGATCTAAGAAGCATGAGTAATGGCAAGCTTCAGACATATTGATAGCTGATGACTCGTGTTTTAGATGCGGCACAACTACTTCACCATTCGTGCTCCCGGGAGACTCCAGTGGAGTCAGGTTTACGCCAAATGCCGTTGAACGTCGCACCGAACAGCAAACAGGATATTTGAACGGGAGACGAATCGAGAGTTTACTTCACACATCTGGCTGGCCATATTTCCTTGGGATTTTATTGGACCAAAACACTCATTACGATAAACCCATCATAAATCAACTTAGAAGTGAAGAAGGCGGTTGTTGAACTATCCGCTCCTTGTAGAGAAGAGCTGGGCTCTTACACCATCTGGTTTATATGGGGTCAGGGTTAGAATTATGATCATGATGAAACAGTCTTGCTGAAATTTTAAATAAAAAGAAAAAAAAAGATATTAACGGATATTATGAGGTATTGAAGCAGAGTCTCTTTCCATGAGCTACGAATATGTATAAGTGCGTCTTTCACAGCTTCAATCAACACAACTTCACTTCTATTATCTTATCCGCAGAGAGATTTATCTACAAGTACTTTTCATACTATGTATAGATAACTTAAACGTACTGCGCAGAATCGTATCCCCGGGAAGCAGCCGACGGTTCGTTGCCATGGCTATCCCTCTTAGAGGAATGGAAACCCACCTAGCATATATGGAGCTATTCTAAGAGCTAAATCAACCCCTTAAAGCCTAAGACCTTGGATAACCAAGACATACCTCGGCGTATGAAGGAGGGTTAGATTGGTAGTACTTAAAGAGGGCGGAAAGGGGGTTCGCGTAGGAGGATAGCATGACCTGCAGGTCTAAGGCAAAGGGGAAGGATGTTAATATTGGATTGTTACGAACCTATATCTAGGTTGGCCTTAGATATAATCGGAATAGGGTTCTTAATTTTAAGGTAATAGTGCTTATGGGAATTAAAAATAAGATTACGATATTTTATTCGTAGGAGAGACTTGGAATTATCTTACTATAGTTTAGTACAGTCGAAGTTATAGTCTTAGATTAATAGCTAAGGAGCTGAAGAAATGACTACCTAAAATACATAGGAGATGTTGTGGTTTATATAGAATACCCTTCCTCCTCTATATAGGTATTGTATGTCTTTATGATCTAGTTGATCTGGCAGTCTGGTAGCATGTGCTTGAGATCAACGTATTTAATATGGTTGATCTGGTTGGGACAGGTAGTCATTGGTCGATCAGTGCTCCACCTTGCGTCTTCAAGGCGGCCCTCGGTCAGTTGGTTTGTGAATAGGTATTCTTGTGCTACCAACAACACCAACAAAGAACGATTTTGAAAGATGCCCCGGCTCCGTTCCCTTCAACTGCCCAGGTGTTACACAAAACGATATGGCATCCTACTTCGTGCCCTAGGATGCATGTACCCAGGAAAGCAATTCAGTTAAATCCATTTCCAGCAACTGTCAAACACGTCCAACTTCCCTGAGGGTCCCGCCATGGCGCAAAAGATTATTCTCATCAGCGGCACGAACAGGGGTCTAGGCAAAGGCTTGCTCGAGACTTACCTTGCCAGGCCGAACCACACGGTTATCGCTGCCAACCGTGACCCCGAGGCCCCGTTATCCAAGGCTCTTTACGACCTGCCGAAGGGGCCTGGGAGCAACCTCGTCATCGTGAAGGTCGACGCTACTGTGGAAACCGACGCTCTAGAAGCCATTCAGGGGCTGAAAGACATCGATCACTTGGATCTCGTCATTGCGAGTGCTGGCATCGCGAAGAAGTATCCTAAGGTTGCAGATCTCAAGGTGGCTGATCTTGTAGAGCACCTGACGACCAATGTATTCGGTGCATTGTGGTTATTCCAGGCAACGCTTCCCCTGCTAAAGAAAGCTAAAAGCCCTACGTGGGTTACCATAGGTTCGGATGCGGCATGTATCCAGGTTCGTTGATCCCCCCCCCCCGGCGCAGAAACCTCTGTGTCTTCCCAGACCCTTGAGATCTACCCCGTGGGATTGGGTCCATGAAAAGTTGGCTAACACGATTGACTTTTATTAGTAAGACTTCAATCCTTCAACGGGATCCCGATCTCCCTAGCCTATCGCCTTTCCCCCACTGCTCGTTCATAATTACTATAGCATCCGTCTGACCGAGTACCAGGAACCTGACTCCATTCCCGAACGCAGCGTACTCGACCAGCAAGATCCCCATGCACTGGTTGACCAAGAAAATAAATGCAGAGGAAGAGTGGCTCAACGCTATGGTCGTCAACCCTGGCTTCGTCCAGACAGACTTGGGTAATTACGCGGCGCAGCTTTCAGGTCTGGAGAAGGCTTTCGTGACAGTGGAAGATTCTGTAGCGGGCGTGGTGAAGGTTATTGACGGTTCTACCAAGGAGTCCCATGGTGGAAGGTTCTGGAACTATACGGGCGAAGAGCTAGCTTGGTAGGCATGCCACTCGACATGCGCGGGTGAATCAATACTAGGGGGCATGTTACACTACGCCAACCAAGCTCGGTCGAGATGCTGCGAAGAGCTTCGTGTATTTGAATTGATGATTTACGCTCTTACAATAGTGCACAATCTACCATCATCAGCTAAGGCCCAGACCTCATCACTGCCAACCGCTGCACTTGCCCACAACACGTGTCCAGGGTCATACTTATGCTTAACTTCGAGCAATCTCTCGTAGTTCTCACCGAAATAGTCCTGCTTCCAGTTCGGGTTGTCATACGTCGCCTCGTTCATATACGTGCCCCCTCCGGGCGTTAAAGCCCGCAGCTGCCCCTGCCACTCGTTCATCTGCGCCAGGTGCTCGCGCGCCACGGTCCACTCTGCGTCGACGTTCATTCCCACCAAGATATCGATGCTGAAAATGGAATCCCGCCATGCAGGGAGCACGGCATTCGAGCCGGGCTTGGTCCCTGTGCTCGAATATGCGTAGTTACCGCCGATGAGCCCTACGCCCGCAGTCGTATTCGTGACGATGCCGCGAAGGGTGGCGAGCAAGTTGGGGAGGTGGTTTTGTACTAGAGAGCGCGGGATGAGACGGCCGCCGTTGGTGTTATGGGTATCGTAAGGAAACTGGGTGAAGTATTGGAAATGATCTTCCCACGTTGGGTGGTCTCGCGTGTCTCGGACAGAGAAGCTCAGCGGGAGATCTTTGATTTCATCCAGGAAGGGCGCAAAGATAGCCTCCAATTCCTCTGCGCTTGCATCTGGATATGACGCGTAATTGAGAATCATCATCTGCTGATTGAAGCCCGAATTGACAGACAATCTTGGTATCGTGTCGTATACGAGGAGGTGTTTGATCCACGCCTCGATGAACGTCCAAAATGCATCGTTGTTTGTATTGGGCAATATCCATTGTGAGCCGGCTACTGGCCCATCTGGATAGGCCTTGAGGGTGGTCGAGAGCACGACAGCGTAATTGCCCGGGCCACCGCCGCTGAGTGCCCAGAAAAGATCCTCATTCGTCGTCGGCGTCGCTGTAAGATGCCGCCCGTCCACTGTCACGACTTCAAACTCGAGCACGTTATCTGCTCCTAGGCCGTAGGCGGAGCCGAGCGGCCCATGACCTCCTCCCCCGAGCCAACCCCCTGCTAATCCCACCGTTGGGCAGAAACCCCCCACCACTCGCAGGCCACGCTCGCGCGCTGCGCGTGAAACCTCAAAACTCTGGACGCCCGCACCCATACGCACTGCAGGACCGGTGTAGTAGGAGCTACTGTAGTTAGAGAAGCTTATATCGTTAAGGTAGTGTGTCCATAGCGCGAGAGCACCCTTCCCCGTGGAACGTCCCAAGAAGTCGTGGCCTGTGTTCTTGATCGTAAGCCGGAGATTATGTTCTTGGGCAAATTTCAATCCGGCGGTAACGTCGGAAGCATCAGAGACATTGATAGCATACGATGCAAGGTTCCCGAGTGTACAAGTATTACCGTTCTCGTTGAAAAAGGGGTTGCAGCTGTCGTTTAGAAAGTAGGCAGACATGATATTCACAGGGTCATCGATACTGAAGACGGCGAATCGAGTTAGTCTGCGTCGTAGGGAGCCCAGTGGACGTGAATACCTACCGTGGCTGCAGTTCTGACCATTGTGTGCGTATAGCCTCACATGTCGCATTGTCAAAGTTGGGCTCGAAACAGGACTGGGCCAGCGGAACACCTTGGATGAGCCGACCGCCAACGCTCGAATTAAGGGCATTCCAGTCATCTGATCCGGCCCATCCAGCATCTCCCGGCACGAAGCGACATAATGAAGGTATGCCCGGTCCTGAGGCCGCAGCGATTGTGGGTAAGCCAGACATTGGATTCGGCAATTCACCCATGGTGTAAAGCATTTCAGAACTCATCTTTCCACGGCTCGGAGTGGCACCCACAGCTCAGTCTTATTCGACTAGTGACCAATGTGTGGAGGGGGATCTGAATAGCGCCCTGCTGACTGTCTTCTCTCTAAAATCCGTTGGGCGCTCGGCATTGGTAGCTGGGATTCATATGGGGTTTATCAGAGGAATATATAGCTGAGGATTTCTTTGACTGTTGGTCATCATGCATGTGCGGGCATAGGCAGTTTCCAACGTGGCAAGGGAGAGAACAGACCCATATAAAAGAGAAAAGAGGGGGTTCACTCTTGAATAGAAATTTCGGTCAGATTAGTTTGATGACACAGTTTTCGTGAATAGGATTAATGTTTCGAGCCGGAGTAGACGATAGCTCGCTGCCTTCTCGTGATTCTGTAGGTACCTAGGTACCTAGATAATCTTGATTAGTACATGTAATATCCTGCACATTGTTACATAGGTTAAGTACCGAATATAAAGTAATCCTCTTTGGTTACCAGGAGGCAGATTTGCGCCATCCTACATTGCTTAGTCTCTTTTCCTCTCAGAATCTGTGATTTTCTTGAAGATAATATTGCATTTGGATTCATTCGTAATCCCTATGAAGAATTCATATATGAATGACTATCACCGTCCGAATTCACCTGTAACAATAGGTATCCAGTATGTTGAGTCTTGTGGCAGTCCGCACACTTGTCCAATCCCTCCTCCTGATGTCCTCGAACGGATGGTGTTCAGCATTCCCACTCTGGTCTGAATCCAGCAACATTATGGCTGATTGACTACCTAGGCAATATGAGGTATCTCCGATGTCCAAGTTGCAACGAAAGCAGAAGAAGGCAGAAAGCAAAGCGCCCGAAAGATTTCAACAACCAAATACACACGAGCCAGTAAGTATGCCAAAAGGAATAAAACTTCGATGGTTGACAGGATGTAATGAAAAATTTGAGAAACGTCGGTATTTTTCCCCATTTTGCAGACGGCGAGTATGGGAAGTAGACCAGCTGTGCAAACGCTAGAAATCCGCCATAAAAGTTGTTCAATAGGTGTAGGGAAATGTGAAACCCACGCGGCGCAGTGAATGCCCCCGAAGACAATGCCAGCAACGAGGAAACCGATATCGACGTAAGTGAAGATGTAATCCCCAACCCTGAAATGGTTATCGGCGTCACTGTATGTTAACACCCCATCGTTCGGAAGAGGGCCTAAATCTATTCTTTTCCCGTACAAAACATCCAGATGGGCAAGGAATGGCCTTTGCGTCCTGAACCAGGACGTCAGACGGCTTGAGGCGAGAATTTCATTGATTTCGTCCTGAGTAAGAGTAGGTACGGCAGAATCTTGAGACGGTGAAGACTCTTCGGTCTTAATGGACTCATCTGCTTCAGCAGAATTATGTGAATTAATTGACTCCTTAGTACGAAGTATGGTTGGGACCCGTACATCCTGTGGCTTGCGGAGGCACAGGAGGAAGACAAAAACGGTACACGCCGCATATGCGAGTACTACAACCTCAAGCTGGGATACAACAAGCCCGCGCGCAACCCGAACGGCAGCTTGAATGACGAACCAAAACAACTGGCCTATTGTTATGACTTTTATCAGCAAGTCGCTCTTGCTCTTATCGTTGATTTCTTCATCTGTGATCTGGGGTATTTCGAGTATTCCGATGCTTGGTGATGGAAAGAACACTTTTATTTGAGTTAGTATGATTGCCTTAGTAGTCCAGAGTATTTCAAATTTCTTGCTTACCAGAGTCCTTACATATTTGCTGCAAAGATATGCAGTTTAGGGGTATATCCTGCAGCTCCCCGTTACACTTAACCCTCAGAACAAAACCACCCATATTTGCGTAGAAGCCGTGCGTCATTGTCCAGTGCTCCTCTATCCATTGGAACTCTTCGCCGAGGTCCTGCGCTAAGTTTCTGAATTCGCGGACGGACTTTTTTGCCAGATACCGTTCTTGCAGTGCCTTGCCTACTAGAAATTCAGGTATGACTAAAGTCAACAATGTCCACTTGATCTTCGGCCATGCACTAAGGAAGGAAAACTTGATCAGCCGGTAGACATATCTGACACTTTCACGCCAGACGTTATTTCGTCCCTCTGGCCATCTTGGCCTTTGAAGCTGCCTCGGGATGTTGAGATGCTGCACGGTCCAACAACAGGTAATGAGAGTGAATAATGAAGTCCAAAGTATATCTAAGGTCCCTCTCACATTCGTCGCGCGTACGAAGTTTGTCGACTCTGGTGGAATGGTGCAATTGGGCTGGAAGACTGAAGAAGCTAGAATGGGCCTTACAAGACCTTGGAGGAAAATGATATGGACGAGCATTTTGAAACAGCGGTACTATTGATAAGAACAAATACACATGACTGGTGAGGAAGAGTGCCAGAATCTTAAATACGCCAGCTTCTTTCGACATTGGAATGTGCCTATATTTAGGCGGATAGCGGGACGTAAAAAATATCATCGTCGACAATAGCACGGCGGCTAACATGGCGAATGTAAAAGACGATCCATATTGAAATTGAGCCAATAACATTTAGTTTTCAACATTTTCAGATATTCAGCTGTGAATGTGCCGCATATAGCTGCAGGAAATCACTTGTATTCTCCATGATTGGAACCAAATAATCATAGGCTTGTCCTAGCATTATTGTATAGACCCATTATGCGCCAATACGATGGTTTGGAACTGATGCCACGTAGAATAGGATTGGCGTCCCTATTACGATCTTTGGAAGAGTCAGCTCGGAACGGTGATATTATAGCGAGCCTCAATGACCCCGTCTCGGGCCAGATACCCACTTAGATAGGGCATCTATTAGGTGCTAGAGCGGGTTGAGCCGCCTACCCGTGCATTTGGCACTACACTTTAATTGGGAAATGGGGCAAGACTAAGGCCAAAGTCCGAAGAATATCCGATCCTACCTTAAGAGACCATTTCTTTTTCACAATTGTTTTCTACCGTATAATGTGAATATCTTCATTTGTCTGACGTCTCACGCAGTGTTAAAAGTATAACCGTAACACGTATTTACTAAGGTTGCCACCCCTTAGTCTTACACGATCTCCTAACTAAAGGTAAGAAATATAGAGATTGTCCTTGGGAATACTTAAATATTGGGGGGGGTTAATTCTTCTCGTACTCATCCTATTCCATCATGTCTTATATGATGGTTGTGCGGTCTGTGTAACTGAAGTTACGGGCTAAAAGCTAATATGTTCCTGACTACCTACAGGTACTCTGCATAGAAGTTTTGATGTCATAGTCTTTGACAGACTCTCATCGCAAATTCAAGCATTACATTATCATATTAGTGTCCATGTCGCAAGTATATTATATTGAACTTCAATTACTGAAATGCGATTGTAATTAACCCCTGATGGTGACTTCACTTGTTCAGGTACATGTACGTCTGGTCTAACTGCTGAAAGTGTGGGTCTATGAGTTGCATTCTAAACTTCGTTAATCGTGATTGGTCGCGCTTAATGAAACAACAACCAATCAATAGTATAGAGGTCTATTGCGTGCTTTCACGTGATCTGGATTTCTTCCTATTTACCTACCAAAATAAAACTCGTTATCAAATCGGCACCACCATGACAGCCTCTCAACCTTGTATCGCCCAATCATAAACCTGATTTATCTTGCATTGAAATATGGCGGCAACTGCCGTGCTTCGCCCACTCGCTCGAGCCCCGATTAGGAGAGTTGCCAGAACCTACGCAACCTCAATACCGGCCAAGGCCCATCATCGTGTTGTGATTGTTGGAGGAGGCACCGCCGGCGTAACGGTTGCTGCTCAGTTACAGCAAGCCCCGGAGTTTGAGAATAAGGATATTGCCATCTTAGATCCCGCGCAAACTCACCACTACCAAGTGAGTTTCCTTCACCTTACTACCCTTTTAAACCAGATATCTCTGACCTCAGAATAGCCGGGATGGACACTTGTAGGTTCAGGCCTAAAGGGCCTTGAAAATATGCATAGGCCTATGTCTACTGTGATTCCAAAGGGAGTCAAGCACTATCCTTTACGGGTGTCAACTTTTGATCCCGAGAATAATGCTATCAAAACATCTGAGGGGGTTGATGTATCTTATGACTATCTAATCGTAGCGCCGGGTCTTGAGACAAACTTCGCTGGGGTGTCTGGTCTTGAGCAGGCTCTGCAAGACCCCGCTAGCCAAGTTTCCTCCATCTACTCAGACAAGACAGTTGAACAGGTATGGAGAAATATTCAGAATTTTAAGAAGGGGCCGGCTATCTTCACCCAACCTGCCGGCGTCATCAAGTGCGCCGGTGCCCCTCAGAAGATCATGTGGATGGCTCTTTCTCAATGGAAGCGAGATGGTGTAAGAGATAACATAAACATCACCTTCGCAACTGGCGCCCCTGGTAGGATCATCAAAAACCTTCTTCAGACATCTCATATATTAACTCTGATACAGCTATGTTCGCTGTTCCAAAATACTCGCAGGCGCTCGAAGACCTGCGCAAGGAGCGCAACGTTGAGGGTCTGTTCCAACACAACCTCGTTAAAGTGGACCCAAAGAACAAAGTAGCAACGTTTAAAAACTTAGCAGAGAGTGCTAATGGGGCGCTGGTAGAGAGAGAGTTCGGTTTCCTTCGTAAGTATATCCTCTGGAATCCTAATTATATTTCCATGATCCTTGGACCCCAATAGTATTTCGCAACCATTGCTGACTTAGATGTAAATAGACGTCGTGCCACCTCAAAAGCCATGGGATTGGGTTGCCAAATCAAAGCTGGGTGAGTTTAATCCGTATGAGAAGTTAACAATGGAATCGATTCAGAGCCGACTAATCCTTATTTCCTCACAGCGGACGCGGCAGGTTGGGTTGACGTTGACAAGTCCACTACCCAACATACTAAATTCAAGAATGTCTTCTCTCTTGGCGACGCATCTAGTCTTCCTAACAGCAAGACTGCAGCAGCTATCACGGCACAAGCCCCTGTTCTAATAGATAATTTACTAGCTGTTATGAAAGGCAAGGAGCCAAAGGCTTCCTACGACGGCTACGCGAGTTGTCCACTACTAACTGGCCACAACGAACTCATGCTTTGTGAGTTCAAGTACGGAGGTGTGCCCAAGGAGACTTTTGCGGGTATACTCGGCGGTCAGGAGACGCCCAGGCGGCTCTTCTATCATTTGAAGAAGGATTTCTTCGTAAGTGAAAAGCAACGCTCCCTATTTATATGATTGGTAAACTAATTATTCCGTAGCCATATGTATATTGGAACTATTTTGTGACCGGCAACTGGTACGGTCCGAAGGGATTCTTCAAACCTGACGTTACACCCAAGCAAGCTTAGATCATAGAGGTTTAGATAAAATAGACGCTAATCGTATCCGGATCTATCGTTCAATACCCGGACAGTCTTAAAGATGACAAGTACCTAATGTATCTCTAGAGCCCATGATATATGTGGCCAGTAGATAATGACTCGCTGCTAGCCTATAGGAGAGTTACCATCCTCATATGATTGTCTTCCGATGGACCCACTTTTAACCCCTTTTACGGTAAAGGGGTTTAAAAATTTTACCACTGATGACAGGATACGAAACTACCTAAGCGAAAAAAGATTGATCTGAGAATGTTTATCAATTCAATCTACCCATAATGGATTTTTATAACATCCTATTGGAGAAATATCCAGTTTGACGGGCTATCTCTGTTGCGTGGCTACCCAAGGTTGTGCTGTTGCACCAGCTTTTCCACGCAAGTGATCCCCGCCATATATGCGACTGCCTGAACATGACAGCTTGCCAAGACTGGAACGACGCTCATATCAGCTACGCGAAGGCCTTCAATTCCCATGACTCGGAAATCGCTATCAACCACTGCATCTGAGTCTCCAGGCTTCCCCATCTTTACTGTTCCTGTCATATGGTAGCTTGACGAAATCGTTGAACGCCAGTGGGCAAGCAAGTCTTCATCTGAGTCCGACTTGGGACCAATCAACTGTTCAACATTGTTCTCTGAATATGATCCATGATTTGCGAAATGGAAGAGTTTACGTAGAGCCTCAATAGCCACCCGCCGGTCGAACGGTGATGCTAGATACTTGGGGTCGAACCTCAAGGGGACATCAGGGTCCGAAGATTGTAAAATGGCTTCTCCACGGCTCTGGGCATTGTAGTACCAAACCAGAAGGCAGGAGTAGTTGTACGTGGGAAGATCAGGATCAATCATATGGAACGGTAAGTGAGTGAAAATCTCGTAGTGTGGGATCGTATCCAGAAGCATGAACCTCTGCTCGTTAGCTGGAAGATCTTGGAATTCCTTCATTTTGGCTAGGTCTTCGAATTTGAACCATCCGATACCAGCTTCGCACGCATATTTCGACCATGGTCCTGTGCCGTCTTTCTTCCATTGCTCTAAGGCCTCATCCATTGCCTTGGTGTCGCCGTAAAAGGAAGGGCGAGTAGCACTGGTTTCCTTCCTGCTATGTACCACCGGTACGAACATATGGTCTCGAAGGCCTTGGCCTACGGCTCCAACGTCTTGGACAATAGGAATGTGGTATTCGCTCATCTGCTTAGCAGGGCCGGTACCGGAGTGCATCAGAATCTTGGGACTATCAAGAGCACCTGCACATAAGATCACTTCCTTCGACGCAAAGTCTATAGGTGGTATTTTTGTCAGCTAATAGTTCAAGATTCAAGTTCATATACTCACGCTTCTTCCCGTTTGACTCAACTCCGACCACTTTCTTCCCTTCCATGATTACTCTTTGCACTGGCGAGTTGCTGATAACAGTCAGATTAGATGGAGGGGGTGTTATCAAGTCTGCTGCTGTTGAACGGAGACCCTTGTAGCAAGAGTTGATGAGAACCGACATCCCAATGGGATTTCCGGAGTTGTGATCTGGATTCAATGGAAACCCAGCTTCTTCAAAGCTGTCAAGGATCTCTGGAAGATCCTCTTCCCATTCAGTCGCATACCCAAGCTTTAGAGGACCGGAAGTACCATGGTCTACGGCTCGCGGCGAAGCGTACTTCTTATCAATGCCCGCGGGCAGTGTGGTATCGAAAGATTCAAGGTTCTTAAGTCGAGTCTGCATTTTCTCCCAGCGGAACTCATCGTCACCCACAATTCTTGCCCACTCGTCGTAATCATCACGAGCGCCGATCATGAAGCCACAGAAGTTGATGGCGCTAGTACCTCCCAGACCGCGCCCACGGGAGAAGTCCAATTGGCGATTGTCGCAATACTCCTGAGGGGCCGTCTTGTATCCCCAGTTCATTTCCTTGTTCAAGAAGGTGGTCCATCGTTGTCCGTCAACGCGGGCATTTCGGTCATCATTGGCGCCCCCTGCTTCTAGGAGCAGTACGGATGGTTTCTTCGGTGAGTTTGCCAGTCCGGCTGCGACAGCACACCCCGCTGGTCCACCTACTTGCTGTTAATTCCAATTCTCTCTATTGGGTTGCATGAACAAGGCGGGGGTTGCATTCAAAGTAGACTTACTACCAACGACCACGAAATCATACGCAGATTCCATCTCTCTTCTTTCAAAGGGGGTGCTGACTTCTTTTATTCCAATATGATAATTAGGTTCGTGACGGTAGCTTTGACGTCCTTTGAAGAAGTCCTACAGTCTGGTATGAAGGTCGCGAAAGACCTGAGACGATACAGCCTTTTAAGAAAGATCCAGCCCAATATAACCACACACATACGCCACCGTACATTGTATGTCCTTATCCAATAGCAGTGTCCATGGGGTTACAGGGGCGTATCTGCAATGGAACAGATCAATTCAACTGGGTTACTCGTAACCCATGAAAAGCCTATATAATACATCCTTTATGAAAAAGCCTATGGCGAATCCACCTTGCCGTTGATCTGCCTCACACCAATGCCTACCGTGAGAAACTTGGGATCCGACTTTGCCTAGCCCGCCGATCAACGCAGCATGATACCAAAAGCCGAAATGCCAAGAAAACATGCCGGAACACCGTTTGATATAGTCTCCGAAGCTGACTGCATGCTTACCGGAACGACAAAGCTAAACCACCTATCAGAGCACTCTCCACCACGTCTAACGAGGTAAACGGTGGTCAGATCGAATAGTTTCTATATATCAAAAATTACCTCAAGTGAAAAGAAACTCTGCTCAGAGTTATTCAATGCGGAACTAGCAATCAACCACACAAACCTCTCAAGTCGTTGCTAGTTGTGGATGCTATTTTCAACCCCTTATCCGTCCAGTACTTTGGTATGGCCAATTCATAGCGGACCTTTTTCTCGTAACGCTGGGTTCATTATGGTCGGTCCTACAAGATATATAAATCACTTGGTATACCTATCAATGACATGGACCCTAGGAGCAAGACTAGAGAAACCCCAAAACCTTTATAACGGGATGCAGGTCTCATTTATTGGTTCTATACTTGTCTATATCTATATTATATTACCATTGAAGGGATCTAGCGCTCGCGTCCATATTTCGGGGGTTGAGCGGGGGCATTGTCAAGGATCTTCTCAATCTCCTCCAGGACATCAGGGGTCAACTTTTCAAGCAACCCGAGAGCCTTCACGTTCTCTTCAATCTGCTCAGGCTTCGTCGCTCCGAGAATCACAGTGCTGACGTTCGGGTTCTTCAAAGCCCACGCTAGAGCCAGTGACGCAGTAGATGCACCGAGACGCTCAGCGACCGTCGAGAGTTTCTTGACCTTCTCGATCTTTGCCTTGCCCTCCTCGGTCTGCAACGACTTGATGGTGCCGTCGAAGAAGTCTCCGTGCTTGGCTAAACGCGATCCTTCGGGAATGCCGTTGTTATACTTGCCCGTCAACAGGCCAGAGGCAAGCGGGGACCAGATGGTAGTGCCATATTTGAACTGTTCATAGAGAGGCGCGTACTCAACTTCGAAGCGCTGACGGTGGAAGGCATTGTATTGGGGCTGCTCGACCACCGGCGCGATGAGATTGTATCGCTCTGCGATCTGCGTGGCCTCCATGATCTGAGTTGCGCTCCATTCGGAAGTTCCCCAGTAGTAGGCTAGGTTGAGGTTTCGAATGACTTGGGTGAAGCCCTCTACGATCTCTTTCATAGGCGTGGCATAGTCAGGGCGGTGGGCGAATACAACATCGACGTATGGTTGCTGCAAGCGTTCAAGCGAGCTCTTCAGCCCCTCAACAATATGCTTCCGGCTGAGACCCCTGGTGTTGGGCTCCTTGCGACCGGTGCCGAAGAAGATCTTGGTAAAGAGGATATACTCGTCACGAGGCCACCCAAGCTCTTTCAGTGCCTGGCCCATCTCAACCTCGGACTCCCCCGAAGCATATGTCTCTGCTGTGTCGAAGGTGTTGATGCCGTGGTTCCAGGCGGTCTCGAGACATTTTTTGACAATCTCGCCCTTCTCAGTGCCTCCATATGTCAACCATCCGCCTAATGACAGCACGCTCACCTTGAGGCCGGTGGGACCTAGGTGGCGGAACTGCATGTCCTTAGGGTCATAAGCAGACTTGACAACAGGCATGATGGCTATTCTTCTAGGGTGTCGTTCTTGGTTTCTTGATGTAATGAGTGTAGAAGTTCGGAGTGGGTGGAACATGAGGGGAAGAAGAAATATTAGTTTAGAACGTTGCTATCCGGGTTGTTATCCATCCGGCCTACCTTGGAGTACGTACCTTTTATGTCGTATTCCTGGTCTTCATAGCGCGATTCCCTTACCCTTTTTCCGACTCACGTTAACCGCATACATATCTCAAGTCCTTTAGTACTCTGCGAATAGTATAGAATACTTCTAACTTCCTTATGACCTTCTGGGGATATTAGAGCTGGTAAGTTGTAGATTTAAGTTACTAGTATGTATTTAATGGCCATGTGCATGCATCTATCAGTGAAGGGTATGAATTTATCAATTACGGGTATGCATCTATGAGTCGCGGCTATACACTTGCTGAGACATATATATGCACTCAACCAAGATTTATATGCACCTATATATATAGTGCAATTCAAGGGGGGGCAATGAGACGGAACGACGCTCATTTTGCAGTATTTGCCTACGGATTTACTGGGGACCTCGGAATCAATGACGCATTTGGGTCCTCTAAAATTAGACTATAATGACGCTATCGCCCCTAATACTACGAAATGGACCCGGTAACCGAATCTCTAGCTTCATTGGAGTTGCTCCCCCACATATTCTTCATTGCGGCAGCTCTTAATAATGGATAGATAATTCGGGAGAAGTTTTATCTAAACACCGCGGGCTGCGCAGGACACGTAGGCCCCTAACTTTCAAACCCGCAATTTGTCCTTTTAGGACTTGATAGATAGCCCAAAATCGTGTGGGCCCAAGCTTGAACACACACTCTTCGAAGTGACCACAGAGTCCCGCTCCATTATCAAAGAAAGTCGGCAAGCTACCAAAAGATGTCCAGTTCCTTTAATCTAGATATATAGTGAAATGTCGGTATTGGACATCATTACTTGTGCTAAATTTCGAGCACAGTTAATGGTAGCTAAAGAGCCCCTTTCCAAGTTTCCGAAGCTACACACTTGTTAGATAAGGTAGGTAGTATTCAAGTACGTTCAATATTTGTATAATTATATTAACGCTAGTTTTATCATACAATGGGTTGATGTTGAATTAACGCTACTTTAGTCTACTTGTGGTTGAATGCCAGAATATGATTGGGTACCATGTTCGTGGTAATTCGGATTGTTGGTAGGGACGTGTAGGCCGAAAGGGCGAATCAGATAGGCGGAAAAGAGAGTCGCGATAAGGGACGAATCTCTAAATGAAAGATTGCTTCGAGAATATGTCAGTCTTGGCGAAAGAAGTAAAGCCCCTTTTCATTGCAATATAACTATATCACGGAAGCCTGTGGTAGCAATAAATGTACTCAGTCCCAACAAGATTCTCCCAAAACGCTGAAATATGAATGATTCCAGATCATTCCTCAACATATCTAGGGATACACCCACATCTAAAACCAATACTCTTACAGGTGATACGAAAACACGCCTATAACCAGCCAGAATACTCATACAAATGGTAATACAAATTGGAATCCGTTGGCAGCGTACTCTCCACTACCGCCCCCCAAGTATGTGAGCCCACTTGTGATCAGTCGTAGGTAGCTGATGGATATGTCATCTTTCTCTCCTGTACTCGAGGCGCAACAAGATCGCATCGTTCTTCCAGTTTCGAAAAGAATCTCAATAAGAATTGACTCTTTCAGCCCCCTACCATAAATCACACCCATTGATATACTCCTTGAACCATCTATGACGCTGTCGGGGTTCACTGAACATCAATTCGGAATGAGAGTAGAGTAGAACTCTGACCTACGGTCGCGGGAATCATATCGGCAGTTTAAGCGACTTCGATAGTTCGCCAATCCGTTGGAGCGTACGCTGGTTGTTCAATTAGGTTAGCCATCGTCAGTCAAAATCGGACAAGCTCTCCCCGAGGGAAAGGGGATGGAGAATATTTACTGTGTTCAATTTTCTGCTTGACTTGATATCATACGTGTTGTGTCGCATTTGTCATCTTGTTAGCATTGGTTCATCCCAAGCAATACCAAGTGGAACACGTACTTCCACCTCGAATTCCCCTTTTCCAAGCTCTTCTAGAAGGATGACACTAAGTCCCTTTGAGCTCGGTATGTATTTCGAGTGGATCATTGTGTGCACATTGAATCCAGCTACATCTTCATCTCCGTATGACATCGTCTTTTGCGATTGCTTTAGGATGAGCAAAGCTTATCAGGGTATGAAATAATATTCGAAGGTTTTTAAAGGGTAAGCTTCTGATAGTACGGAGATGAAAATTCTCTGAGTTAATCGAGTGGGCATGAAGAGTCCATTCTGAGCTATAGAGGTATTTAACGGTGCCTTGCGTCTGGGTTTTACTGGTGTTATACGTCAGTCACTGTCCATTTGATTCCGGGTTTCCCCTCCATCACGGCGTAGCGCCAGCCATTAATAACCACTTGGACTGACTTAAATCTAAACCATGTAATAGCCCCAGCCACATCCTAGCTAAGAAGTTTTCACCGAAGAGTGTAGGAAATTGCACTCCTGATTGACACGGCCATGGACCAGACAGCCTGCGTATCAATATATTGGGGGCGGACTAATGAAGGTGGAATGGGGGTTTGAAGTACATGAGAAAGCAAGATCAATGTGAGGGGCGTAGGTGTGTCAGCCGCAACGCGGCCAGCTGAATAGTCGGTTACGGTAGGCCATTCCACATAAATCGCCAACTTGTTAAAACCTTAAAAATTAATGATATAATCTATAATATATATATATAATATACGTATATATATATTATATATTTAAATAAATTATATATAATAATATTTATAATTATTCTTATTAATATTAATAAATTATTAAGATATAAAAAAAATATTATATTATTATTATTATAATAAATATATATTTTATTTTAATATTTTATATATAAAAGTATATATAATTGTTAAATAAATAAAATATATTAATATAATAGTTATATAATTATATAAAAGTAAAGGTATTATTAATTATATTATTTTAATTAATATATAAATTAAAATATATATGTAAGATAAAGCTTTTAAAAAGTTTTATAATTATATTAATATATTAATTAATTAAGGTTTATAGTTTATAACTTAATTAATATTAATATTAATAAATTTTCTCTTTTCTTTTATTTCTTTAATATTATTATTTATAAGTGTATTAAGCTTTTTTAATTAAGTGCTTTTAAATATTTTAAATATTATATTTTTCCTTTTAGAAAATATCTTTAAAAGGAAAGAGGACTTTTCATTAAATACTAAGCCAAAACTTAGTAAAAAGGATAATAATTTATTAAATCTATTAAATTATAACTAACATAAGAGCATTATACACTTATATTACTATTGTGATGCTAACGCAAAGCATAATTAAAGAGATGTTAATAAAGAATATATGTATTTTTAATAAAATGCGTACGAATTAATAATGTATTATCGAAAATAATAATAATAAAAATAAAAATAAAAATAAATAAAAGTAATAGTATAATTAAAGTGAAATTAATATAATTAAAGTATTTTTTAATAAGTTAATGGAAATAATAAAAAAGGATATAAAAAACGAAATAAGGAAAATATAAGAAAAGATTATTAAAATAATTAAATAATTTATTAATAATAAATTAATAAAGAAAAAATAATAAGCTATAATCGCAAATATTAATAAGGTAAAGAAAATTATTATAATAATAAAATTAAATATATTATAAATAATAAAGAATAAAATTACTAACATTATATTAATAAGTTTATTACGTATTAATATTAACCTAATAAAAATATAAGTATATATAGTTATTAAAAGCCTTAATTATTAAATATTTATATTAATTATTTTAATTAAGAAATTATAAAAAATAATAATTAAGGGGGTATAAGCTTAGGAAAACTTAATTAAAAGAAATGTTAAAGAAATAATATAAGTAATAAATAAGTTATTTAGAAAAAAAAAAGCCATTATAATGAAACGGTTATGAAATAGTAATGTAATATTAATATTTTAATTTAAAGTTATTAAATATAAGGAAAATTAAAAATGGGTAAGAATAATATTTAAAATATAAATAATAAACGTAAGTTATTCCTTTTTAATTGTTATAAAAAACCTTAAAGCGAATAAGTTATAAGATACTTATATTTTATTAATGAATCTTTTAAAAAAATTATAGAAATAAAATATATAAATAATTAAAGTTATTAAGCTTATATATTATAAGAATTTTAAGGTTAAATTTATTATATTATTTATATATATTAACGATTTATTAATGGCTTAATAATTATATAGTAACGGATTAATATAAAAAGCGAAAATATTTTAATATAAATTTTTTTTAAAAAAGGTTAAAGCGAAATAATATTTTAAATGTTATAAATTTAATTATATAGTGAAATATTATAAAGAATAAGCTAAATATAATAAATATATTGGCTTAATATATAAAGGAGGAAATTATAATTATTAGGATATACTTTATTATTATAATTGTAACGGAAAATACTTAATATAAAAGGTTAAATGTTTAATAATTTAAAAAATAAAGAATAAAGTTTATAAGGCATATATATATAGGCTTTAATAGTTTAAAGAATGTAATATATTTAGTATTATATTTAAGGAATAATATTATACTTTTTATAAAATATTAATATTGGTAGTATTATAAGGTTATATTGTTAACGTTTTATTAAGAAATAATATTTTAAGTTTATTTAATATATAGTTAAAAATTTTATAAAGGGATAAATTATATAAATTTTAAAGTTAAATGTGAATTATTAATAAATTATTTTTAATTTGTAATTATTTTATAAGCTTTTTAATTATAAGTGTAAAATTATCTTAGGTAAGATTAAAGTTGTTAGTAATAAAATTATAAAATATTATTAACCTTTAAAATCTAAGAAATACTTAATAAATAATATTAAAATAACTTATTAAAATGTAATAAATATTAAAACTATTATAGCATAAGTATTAAAAAGTTAATATAATGATAAATTAATAATAGTTTAAAAATCTTATTTTATAAATAAAAGGCTTTATTATTTAAAGGTAAATAATTATTATATAATTTAAAAGGATATAAATAAGGTAGTAATATATATAAATAAAAGAATTAATAAAAATTATTAATAAAATAAAGCTGGGTATAATTAAGTTATGGTTATTTTATAAATTAATAATAAAAATATAATAATATAATTAATTTACATTAAACCCTTAGGGAAAATTAAAAAAAGTTTAATATTATTAATTATATAAAAAAGGAAAGGGGATATAAATATAATAATTAATAATTTTAATATATATTATCCTTTATAAGATAAGGATAACTATATTTAAAAAAATTTAAAGGAAATATTAATATTAATAATATAATAATGACTTATATTAATAATGTAAAAAGGAATATTAATAAAATAAAGATAAAATTAAAGAAATTTAATCCTAAATTTAGTTTAGGTAAATAAAAGGCTTTAAAGCTTTAAATTGATAATATTAAATTAGAAAAGTTTAAATTATATAATATAAAAAATAAAAGTTTAGGTTAATAATAACTTATTATTAAAGTATAAAATATTAATAAGTAAAGTATAAAAGAAGTTAAATAAAGGATTAATTAAAGTTAAATATAAAAGGTTAGTTATATTTAATAGTTTTAATATATTAGAAGATATAAATAATTATGTATAATATTTAATTATAAAATTATAAAGGATAGTTAAAGTAATAATATTATAATGAAAAGTATTATATAATAAAATAATTTAATAATGAAATGATAAAATTAAAGATGTAAGATAAAATATAATTTAATAAAAGAGGAAATAAATTAATTAACGTATAAATTGCTTATAAAAGGCTTTAAAGTAAAGTAATAAAGCTTTTAAAAAAATAATATATAAAGTAAAAAGGAATTGTTTTTAAAATGTTATAATAAAAGTATTAAATAATAATAAAAAGTTATAATCTTTAAAATAATAAATTAAACTAAGAAGTTAATAATAAAATTAAAATAAATATTTCTTAACCTTAAAGAGGAATTTATAAAAAGAATAATAGGTAAAAAGCCATTAAAATAAAAGTAATATCTTATTAAAATGGTTCTTCCTTTACTTATAAATTAATCTTATAAATATATTAATTAATTTAATAAAATAGTGGTTTATAAGTAAGGCGTTTATAATATTAAAATTAATAAAATAAGAATAAATTAAGGATATAATTAAGAAAATTAAGCCTTAAAAAATATTAGGAAAAAATATCTTATTTATAAAATATATAAAAGTTTATAAAAAGCTAATATATTACATATTAATTATTATAATTATGTAAAGCTTTATATTTGGTTATTATTTTAAAATATTTTAATAAATATTAATTATAATTTTCTTTAAATTGGGAAAAACGAAGGAAAAATAAATTCTTTTAAATATATATAAGTTTATAATATTTTTAAATATTATAAGTAAAATTATAAAAAAGATAATGGTAATATAAATTATTATTATAACGGAAATATAACGCTTATTCCTTAATAAATAAATAAGAAATAAAGTTTATAAGTTTATAAAAATAATAATAAGGATAATTATAAAAAAAGTTTTCTTTATATAAAATTATAACGTTATAATATTACTCTTATAATTAAATATATTTAAAATATTTAATAATATTATATTATAAAAAATAAAATATATATTTTTTATAAAAGGCTTCTTATATTAGGTAATTAGGTAAATAAATAACTTTATAATAAATAAAAAAGTTAAGTTAATATTTAATAATATAATAATAAAAAATTATTAAATTGTTATAAAAATATTATAAAAATTATTATTATCCCTTATTTTATTTATATTTTATATTATTATATTATATAAAGAATTAAAATAAAAAGGTATTTTGGTAATAAGGTTTATAAATAATATAAATTTATTAATAGCGTTAAAAATTATTGGTAAGAACTATAAAAAGTTAAGAAAAGTTTATAAAATTTATAAATTATAAGTAATCTGTTATAAAATAACCTTTATATTATAAAAAAATAAATTAATATATTTTATAAAAACTTATATATTAATAAAGGATATAATAACTTTAAATAATATTATTATTAAATTATTAAAAAATATTAAATTTTTAAGGGTTTAATTAAATAAAAAGTTAAAATAAAGATAATATTTAAAAGTTATTAAAATAAAAATGAAATGTTAATAATATATATTATTTAAGTTAATTATTAGTATTTAAGGATATAATACCTTTAAAGTAAAAGAAATATATATAAAAGTTATTAAAAGCATTATAATATATAAAGTAGTAATATAATATATTATAAATAAGGGATTTAAAGCTTAAGGCTTAATAAAGAAATTAAGCTTTATATAATTAAGATATTTATAAGAAATAAACAAAATATATAAGATTATTTTAATTATATAATTAGAAAATGAAATAAAATACTTATTAATTAATCTATATTTAAATATAAGGATAATAAAGTTTAAGAATTAAATTAAATTTATTAATTTTAATAAAGTTATTAAAAAAATAGGAAATAAAATAATAAAATGAATAAAGTAAGTTAAAATAAGGGTTTAGGGTTATTAATAAAAAGATATTAATTTATTAATAATTTATTAAGAATATAATAATAATATTAAAAAGATTTGGTTTAAGGAATGATTTAAGGTTAATAATAACTTAAAAAATATTATAATATAAGAATAATAAATAGTATATGAATAAATAAAATAAAGGCGAAATATTATTATGGTAAAAATTATTTTGTAAAATATTAAAATAAAGGAATAATATTATAGATTAAGGAAATATAAAATATTAACCTTTATATAAATATATATTAAAAAAATAAGGCTTAAAGTATTCTTATTTAATAAGAATATATAAGGTATAATTATCCTTAAATATAAATATAATAAAAGGAAAATTATATATTATATTATAATAAATTATCCTTAATATGTTAAAATAAAATAAATATTTTATTAATAAATAATTTTAAAAGTTTTATTTATATAAAGGAATTATAAAAAGGCCTTAATTAACTTTAATAAAATAAAGGTTATTATTAAATAATTCTTTAAGAAAAAATTTATATTAATATATAATATAACCTTAATAATAATATTATAAGAGGTAATATAAAAAATAAAATGGAAAGAGAATGGAATGTTAATATATTAATAATAATAAATTAATAATAATAAATATATAATTATAAATATTAAACCTTAATGGATTAGAAATATAAAGTTTAAGAATGTTAATAATAATAATGATATATTTAATAAAATTTAATATAATTATATAAAATTAAAGCTTTTTATTAAAAAGGAAAGGTTAATTAGTTAAGAATATATTCCTTTATTATATCTTTATTTTATTAATAATAATCTATTAAAGCTTTACTTTAAACTTAAACTTAATTAGTTCTTAATATTAATATTCCTTATTATTAAAGAATAATTAATATTTTTAAATCTTTTAAAATATATATTAATTTTAATTATTTTATATATTATTAATAAAAAACTTATAGAATAATAATAATATATTTATATTATAATATATATTTTATAAATAAAGATTTAAAAGATATTTTTGTTAATTTTAAAGTTATAAAATATAAGCCTTTAAATTTAATATCTTATTTAACTTATATAGATAAAAGAAATATTAATATTATAATTTTACTATTTTAAAGTTATAATATAAATAATTTATTATCTTTATAACCTTAATTTAAAAATTATAAGAATATTAATAATAATTTTAAATTAATGCCTTATTATTAACAAAGGAAATCTCCTTAAATAAAGGTTTTATTTAAAATATATATTATATAAAGGCCGTTATATTATCCTTTATATTAAGAATAAATTAAAAGTGGAAAAGTTAATAAAAACTAACAAAATATTAATAATAAAATAATAAAATATTTATATTAATATAAGTTTTCTTAATAATATTATAACGATTATAAGTTTATAATAAAATATAATTAAAGTTATAAAAGAATTTTAATAATTAATTGTAAATAAATTATTATTTATTATAAATATAACAAAAATAAAGTACGTAAAAAATATTAGAAATATATTATTTAAGTTAAGATTTAATTTAATAATTATTTAATATAATAAATAAAAAATATTAAACTAATAATATAATATTAAAAAGGTTAAAAAATATTAAAAAAGATATTAAAAAAAAGAAGTTATTTATAATAATTTATAAGAATAAATAATTATTATATATAGGAGTAAATAATAAAGGCTTAATAATCCTTAATATAATATTAAAATAATTATATTAATTAATAAAATAACGGCTTTAATAAAATCTTATTATTAAAGATAAGATTAAAAAAAATAAATAAAGTTATTTTAATAAATTATAAATATATTAATAATAAGTTGTAAATAACTTATAATAATATTATAAAAGCTTATATAAGCTTAAAGAAATCGTATAGGTTAAATAACCTTTATATATAATAATATTTTTATTTTCTTTATCCTTTTTTACTTATTTCTATTAAAAGGATAAGCTCTTAAAGTTAAAGAATAATAAATAATGCAATTGCGTAATATAAGCGGAAAAACATCAAAGCAATATAAATTTTCTCTAACAAAACATAATTCTTACTTAAAGATTTATTAAGCAACAAAACCATACACCTTTTATAAGGTAACACCCACTACAAGATAATCTTATATATATATAAGTACATGGCGTAAAAATAATAATAATAATAATAATAATAATAATATTTTTCCTTTTTATTTTTATAATAATTTATTAAGATATAAAATTATTAAATGAAATAATTAAAATAATTATTAAATAAAAATTAAAGATATTATTAATAATTTTTTTCTTATATAACTAAGCTTATATAGTAAAGCCTTATAATAAAACCTTATAATAAAGCTTTATAATAAAGCTTTATAATAAAATTATTTAATATTTTATCTTTTATAATTAATAATATATTATTATATTAATAGGTATATTATTTATTAAATTAATAAAGAAATGATTTTATATAATTATAAAAGTTAATATAGTTTTTATAATTAATAATTATTAAGATAAGTATTATTAAATTAATAAAATAAATATATTAATAATTAGGTATATTAATAATTAAGTATATTAAGAAGAATATTAATAAATATATTAATAAATAAATATATTAAGAAATATATATATTAATTTATAATTAATATAATAATTAATATAAAGATATATATTATTAATTAAATTAATAAGGTAAATATAAATATTAATTAAATTAATAAAATAAGTGTAATAATATTATAATTAATATAATAGGTAATAATTAATAAGCTTAATAAAAGGGTTGGCTTTTAAATATATGGTATATAGTTATTTAAATATAATAGGTTTATTAATTAATTGTAAGGTATATTGTTATAATTGGAATATTAAAAATAAAGTAATTAAAATAATTATTAGATTAAATTTAATTTTATAGAGATTATATTATTAATTTATTAGTAAGCCTTAAGTATAACATTTGCGATAAAAGTTTGAAAAAGTTAAAGAAATTATTTTTATAATTAAATTAATATTATTAATTTATTTATAAGCCTTAAATACCTTAAACTTAATGAAAGATATAAAAAAATTAAAGTAAATTTTATATAGTAATTAATTGTTAAAGTAATATATTTTTTTAATAATTTTTAAGCTTATCTTTTTTTATTTAAATATTATAAATTAAATATTTGTTTAATTTTTTTAATGAAATCCTTAATTATTTATAATTAATTAACTTATTTATTTTATTAATTATTAATTAATATTAAGTAAATAAAATATATTAATATAATAATTGTATAATTATATAAAAGTAAAAATATTATTAATTATATTATTTTAATTAATATATTAAGGCTTATAACTTATAATTTAATTAATATTAATAATAATGTTTATTAATAATTATATAATGTTAATATAATAAATGTTAATTATTTTTATAATTATTTATTTATAATTAATAATTATATATAAATAATTTAATAAAAGTTATTAAATATTATTACTTATTAAAAAGATTTATAAATCTTTATAATTATAATTAAAAATTATTATTTCTTTTATAATGGCTTTTTTATATTATATAAATAATATATTAAAATATTTTTTAA